>OX459098.1:14741206-14873380 GCA_949775045.1 Metridium senile
TCCCTGTCCCTGTCCCTGTCCCTGTCCCTGTCCCTGTCCCTGTCCCTGTCCCTGTCCCTGTCCCTGTCCCTGTCCCTGTCCCTGTCCCTGTCCCTGTCCCTGTCCCTGTCCCTGTCCCTGTCCCTGTCCCTGTCCCTGTCCCTGTCCCTGTCCCTGTCCCTGTCCCTGTCCCTGTCCCTGTCCCTGTCCCTGTCCCTGTCCCTGTCCCTGTCCCTGTCCCTGTCCCTGTCCCTGTCCCTGTCCCTGTCCCTGTCCCTGTCCCTGTCCCTGTCCCTGTCCCTGTCCCTGTCCCTGTCCCTGTCCCTGTCCCTGTCCCTGTCCCTGTCCCTGTCCCTGTCCCTGTCCCTGTCCCTGTCCCTGTCCCTGTCCCTGTCCCTGTCCCTGTCCCTGTCCCTGTCCCTGTCCCTGTCCCTGTCCCTGTCCCTGTCCCTGTCCCTGTCCCTGTCCCTGTCCCTGTCCCTGTCCCTGTCCCTGTCCCTGTCCCTGTCCCTGTCCCTGTCCCTGTCCCTGTCCCTGTCCCTGTCCCTGTCCCTGTCCCTGTCCCTGTCCCTGTCCCTGTCCCTGTCCCTGTCCCTGTCCCTGTCCCTGTCCCTGTCCCTGTCCCTGTCCCTGTCCCTGTCCCTGTCCCTGTCCCTGTCCCTGTCCCTGTCCCTGTCCCTGTCCCTGTCCCTGTCCCTGTCCCTGTCCCTGTCCCTGTCCCTGTCCCTGTCCCTGTCCCTGTCCCTGTCCCTGTCCCTGTCCCTGTCCCTGTCCCTGTCCCTGTCCCTGTCCCTGTCCCTGTCCCTGTCCCTGTCCCTGTCCCTGTCCCTGTCCCTGTCCCTGTCCCTGTCCCTGTCCCTGTCCCTGTCCCTGTCCCTGTCCCTGTCCCTGTCCCTGTCCCTGTCCCTGTCCCTGTCCCTGTCCCTGTCCCTGTCCCTGTCCCTGTCCCTGTCCCTGTCCCTGTCCCTGTCCCTGTCCCTGTCCCTGTCCCTGTCCCTGTCCCTGTCCCTGTCCCTGTCCCTGTCCCTGTCCCTGTCCCTGTCCCTGTCCCTGTCCCTGTCCCTGTCCCTGTCCCTGTCCCTGTCCCTGTCCCTGTCCCTGTCCCTGTCCCTGTCCCTGTCCCTGTCCCTGTCCCTGTCCCTGTCCCTGTCCCTGTCCCTGTCCCTGTCCCTGTCCCTGTCCCTGTCAAGGGGTCTATTAATACCTGAGATGGATAGTAGTGCAAGTAACCAGGCCTTGATTCATAGCACATAGAACCTGACATGTTAAATATATCACTCAGCTCGCAAAGATGTTTGGGATTGCCTGATGTTTGGAAGTTGAATGAATAACAGCTTGGGTGTTGCGTGCAGTCATCCACGCAATCAAACTTATCAATGACCTGTGTTGTCTTGAGAATCTTTTTGGCTGCAATACCTGGACATTGAAATAGAAGGAACTAAATACCCGAGGCAAGCGTTGTGTTACCAAACTATGAAGTTATAAAGCTAATTTGCCCACCGTTTTTACATATTAACCTGTTACACGCTAGCGTCATTTAAAGGCATAAGCAACATACGCAGACTCAGTGAAGCATTTCTTGACCAAGAATGAGAAAAGACAAGTGCGGCTAATGAGCAAAGCCCAACTGAGTCTGGGTATGCTGCATATGCTGCTTATCCTAAAGCCTGGTACACACTAGTAACATAAGCATAAGCATAAGCATAAGCAACATACACAGATTCAGTGAAGCATTTAACGACCAGGGTTTAGTAAAGACAAGTGCGGCTAATGAGCAAAGCCCAACCTGGCAGAGTCTGAGTAATGTGTCTGCCCAACTTTCGCATGCATGATCCAGGTTTTAGATGTTTCAATAATCTTTGTTTGAAGAAAAATGGTTGGAATACTCCAGGCTCATGTGATCTAGCACTACTGTACTATTTATTTGACAAAAGGCGCATTTGCACAGGCTAAGCTTCTAGTTGTTGTAAAATATTCACAAAATCCAAGCAAAGCACGGGCTATATAATATTACCGCTAATAACATACTTGAAAAAACTTCTCAATTCTGATTGGCTAATAGCAGTGCTGTTTTATGGAAATACAGTGCAGAAAAAAGGAAAAATAAGAAAAATAAGAAAAAATCAATAAAAAAATAAAAAAAATCAATAAAAAAAAATATATATATATAAAATAAAGTATAAAAAATAAAATATAATGCCTTTTCAGCCGAATTTCTCAACGTTGGCAAGTGTAAAATTATGGTTTGTTGAATAAATTATCTTGTCACATGTTCAACGTCACTTCTTTCAGAACCGAGAATTTTTTCATGTATATTATGAAATGGAAATCATATGATTTTCTCGTGCAATTTGGAATAAATTTGAACGAGTGGGTTTTCGAAAAGTTCAAAATAGCACGAGCCCGAATTATTCCTAATTACACTCGAAATCATATGATTTCCTATACTAAACAACAGACCGAATGACAAAAAATAAAAATAAAAACCTTATCTTAAAAGATAAGCACTACCATCAGAAAAAGCAAGCAGAAATATGTATTTTCGGAAAGTTTTATTGCTATAAGCAGAATTCAAGTGAAGCTATTCGGAATCAAAATTACAGAGATGTGTATGTGTTCATTGGACGTTTCCAGGGTTAACTTAGTAGCCTCGTTGTGATGTTTTCACAATTTTGAAATTCTCATAACTTCTCAAGAATTTCATATTTTTGTCTCGAATGATGATGATGTCACTCCAAACTTTAATTTTGATTTATTGGTCAATCAAACTATGAATTTACAAAGATATGATAATGAAGTGGCAGCATTCGGTCAATAAAAAAACACATTTGAGGCTATCCCTTTGTGAATGAAAAACTATTACAATTACTATGTTATTGTACGTCCACCTGTTCAAACACCTGCAAACTACACTGACTAGATTGTGTCTGCCATTATTTGATTTCTGATTTTGGTGTTTAATTTGACCATCAATAATGATTGCCACAAATATAATATATGTACTAAAACTAATAACAACGCAAGGAACTCTCATGAAGTAATGTAATTAAAAAATGATAACGGGTATTTTGAAAGACAAGTCATATTGATAAAAATACAATATCTCAACATGAAATCCTTGTAAAATTAATTATCATAGACATCAGGTACGGCTATTAAAGGTGGGAGCTCCATGTATATGTTTGCCTTCGACTCTGTTTATTAAATTCTTATCTAAATAGAGATTTTTCATAAAATTGTTTTTTAAACTTAGCTATTTGCCGAAGCTTGAACAAAATTCTACAATTCTACAATGAAATGAGTTTCGAATAAAACCGGTTTGGCAGCTTTCAAACGCGATTAACAGGTTTTCAAAACTTATGTAATAAGTAACTTTCTAGCAAAGTTTTTTTTACAACCTTCTATAGTAGGGAAGATGAAGAAGAAGATTAAGAACTGAAATACCCCTTCCTGTGCCACCGCCTGTGCTCAGAGTAGTATCAAAATACCAATCAAAACAAAGAGCAAAAGAAATCTAAAATTTGCCTTTTCAAGTCGCGATTCATACGAAATTAAAAGTGAATTTAAAAATGGAAGAAGACTGTGAACTGAATTACCCCTTCCTCTGCTCAGAACAGTAAATAACCATATTGCATCAAAATAAAGACGAACAAACTAGCAGAAAACACAATAGAAAAACAGACAACGAAGAGCAGAAGAAATCTTAAATTTTGCCTTTAATTTTCACGCCGCGATTAATTAAATTATTAATAGGGTCTACGCTATAATGTGCACGTAAACTTAATGAAACTATATTTCCCAGGCCACCACTGGGCAGTACAAACATTTTTCTTGTGAATAACGCGGGAGCTTATATCATAGATATGAGTTGAAGCTTCACACACAAGAATGATAATTCATAGATCCACCATTTGCCTGAGTACGTGAACATGAAACACAATTGTGGATCTATGAGCATCACGCCCTGCATAGCATTAGATGTGAACTAAACTGTTTTGCACAAATGTGTTTGTCAATATAATAATAAAACAAAACTTGAAAGGCTTCTTGGTTTAAATGTTAAGAAAGGAATTTCAAATTATGTAGAAAAAAAGAAAACCGTCTTTAAAGTAAAAAAAAAAAATTAAGAGAAAAGGGAAAGAAGAGAAAATCAGTAAAGTAAAAAGTAAAGTAAATATTTCAAGGATTCAGTTAACCATTACTCAAACACTTTAAATACCTTTTTTTAAAAAACCTTTTTTAATTCTTACCATCTTTGCATATCATGGAAATTTACCTCAATTAAAAAAACTGAAAACTTTTGTGTATCATTTGATATTTAGGTTATTTTATATCTATGATTTAAGTATTAGTATCAGTTATGTTTTGCTAGATATAACAGATTTGGGAGTATGAAGAACTACAGTTACTGTACAAGAACTCCTTTAAAGGCTTGTCTGTTCTTTATCAACATTTAGAATTTAGATGTAATTTAGTTTAGAACTACTACTAAAGTTGGGATTGATAACAATTTAGTCAGTTTCAATCACTATATAGAGAACAGGGTTCGTGCTGATGTCAGTAAACAAAATCTAAGGAGTTTTCAAGGAGTTTTTTTAAGCACTTTTTGCGACGATTTGATATACGAAAATTTACGAATTTACGAAAATGATGGACAATTCTAGAATTTTTACTTAACTTTAATTTGCAATACTAGAATTTTTGCCCTACTTTAGCTAGAATAAAGGAGTTTTCAATTTTTTTTTTGCTGATTTTCTAAAATTCAAGGGCTTTTCAAGTGCCCTTAAAAACGTAAATCAAATCTAAAGAGTTTTCAAGGAGTTTAAGGAGTAGCACGAACCCTGAGAATTATACATGGGCGCTCGGATATATGGAATTTATCTTGCAAAAGAGAAGAGAAGATAATTCCATGTCTCGAAGCGTCCATATATTATTATGTTTACTATACAAACGAAAATTATTTTTATGCAAAAAAGAGATTTTCATGAGCTTTGCTTATTCACAAATATAATATGTTGTACATGTATTTTATGAATACACTTCAATTCACAGTGGCAGAAATTCCTGTAAACCTTTATTATTTATATAATAAAAATATTTACTTTAAAAGTTGTGGAAGTCAAATCACCACTAACCTTGGATCGATGCGAATGTGCCTGTTTTAAACCTCTCCCCTCGGTTAGGATTGGACATCATTTCTTGACTTTTACAACCAAGGATACAATACACCACACTGACCAGCACAAAATAAATTGATTGATTCATGGTTTGGCTTGCAGGTACTTTATTTGCTGTACTTGGCGCTGAACGACAAGGGCAGTTTACGCGTTGTTTGTTCGAAGGACGTGATAATAGGAAGAGTGTGTTGTGGAAACCTGTCAGATTTTGTACGTCAACAGAGTGTTGCTATAATTATATAGGGTCATTAAACAACTTGCTTAAGGTGACTGGCTACTTTTGAACATTCGATATGAGCCCACGATGTGCGCGCGCACAAAAAATAAAGCTGAAAAAAACAAAACACAAAATGTTATGTTTAGGAACCTTACACGTTTTGAGCTTCAACAGGGCGAGACCCTCAAATTTGGCATATTAAAACTATTAAAAACATTCAAATTTGGCACGTTAAAACTATTAAAAACTATTTGGCACATTTAAAACTATTTTCAATTTATACGCTTAATTGAAAGAACCTAAAAAATCTACGTTTTATCAAATTAAAAAAAAGTTAATTGTTAACATAACGCACAAAAAAGCATTTCGTAAGATTTTTTATTCGACTTAATGCAAGTTTTGAAAGTTCTGAAAGGACGAAATATGACAGATTATATAAGGCATTTTTTTGTCTTTTATTCAAAATATCCTTGCTGTAATGTAGAATGATTCATTAGCCGCGGCATTTGTGCTTTATATTATGAAAATAATCTTTTCGGCTTATGAGTTGTGATTATTTTTCATATCGCTTCCGTTGGCGCAAATTTTGCTTCAAAATTAAATGCTGATTAGCTCGAAAATGAGTAGAAGGCAGAAGTAGAAGGCAGATAATAAGATTTAAGTTCTTAGGAGTGAAAACGTCGCGTTAAAACTCAGGATGCGCTTCTTTTTATTGATTTATTGTATTGTATTGTATTTAATGTATTCTGGAAATATTTCTATCTTTACCATAAAAGGATGAAACAAAAAATATCAGTTCATGCATCAAAATATGTATAACCATCCAATTATATATTAAAGGTTTTAGTTTGAAATGATTCTTCCTTTACTTGTTTCAGGAGTGAAAATAGCGCATCAAAACTCAGAATGAGCCTCTATTTGGGGGATGATATTTTTTGGAAATATTTACTTTTACCACATTTGATAATTTTCTCGCTTTCTGATTGGTCGAGAGCCGTGGTAAGTACGAAACACATTATTTTTGCAAAACGGACGATCGTTTGATTACTTTAACCTATAGTTAAATCCATTGTATCGTATAAATTGAATTGATCAAAGTTTTTCTATTTCTGCCTTTTTACTAGTGAAAATACCGCACCAAAACTCAAATTTTGGACATTAACACCTTCTTGTTATAAATATTACAGAATAGATCTTTATTACTTATTATGAAGAGTTTCCCGATATAAAGCAAGCACCCACTACAACGTGTGGGTTGCCTCGAATGCAACTCGCTTGCATGCGATATCAAATTGAATGCGCGAGTTGACCCTACTCGACCCCCACTGGGAATAACAACAATAATATTAGCATAACAATAAACCTGCCCTTAAAGACTAAAATTTTTTCAATTGTATAAATCGTTGGTTGCTTAGTTAGTCTACGTACAGGAATTGACATTTATAGCTTAGGGGCTGGTTCTTTCCTCCCTCCGGATGAGCTGAGTATGGGATCGGCCCGGGATGGCGCATGATTATTTTTTTTAGATATTTTTCTTTTTTCTTATAAAAACAGCCTTTCTCATTCAAAACGTTTACTTACATCCGATATTGTATATATTGATCTATTTATCAACAGTATTTAAGCAGAGATGCCCAGTTCAGCATAGCTGACTAGAAAACCAGAACTCATTTAATAGGTATATGCCCGGGCTAGACTATTTAGGCATTTGTATACCAGCATACAATTCTACGAAAAATGTCTGCCAAAAGGATGAGGAGAAAGTAAGATGAATTGATTTTGTCTTTTTTTTTCTGCCTTCAATGATTGCAGAAGCGCGCCTCTGTAACCTGTCTAGGTACTCTTTCCTACTGCATCCATGCATTTCAAACGCAAGAGCAATAATCAACAAGTGGAAGAATCATTGAGTAGTATTAAATACAAAGTGATACATGCATTAGTCTTACGTGCCATCCGAAGCATAAAACAAGTACCCCCTACAACGTGTGGGTCGTCTTGGATGAAACTCGCTTGCAATGCGATATCACATTGAATGCGCGAGTTGACCCTACTCCCCACTGGGAATAAGAACAATAAGATTAGCATAACAATAAACCTGCCCTGAAAGACTAGGATTTTTCAATTGTATAAATCGAGTGACGCTTAGTTAGTCTACGTATAGGAATTACCATTTATAGCTTAGGGGCTGGTTCTCTCCTCCCTTCGGACGAGCTGGGTGTGGGGGACGGAGAGCGCGTGAGTTTTTTTCTTTTTTTTTAATTTTTTCTTTTCTTTTTCTGATAAAAACAGCCTTTCTCATTCGAAACGTTTACAACTAAAATTATTTAACTTTTACATCCCATGTTGTACATATTTATTTATTTATTTATTTATGAATAAATATTTAAGCAGAAATTAGAATGCCTGCAGTTCAACATAGCTGGCTTAAGTGGGGCTCTGCACAAAACATACATCACATTGCGTTTACATACATAAAGATATAACTATAACTATAAATGATTATGAATGTATATAGATAAATTAATATATACTAAAGAAAATATAAGAACTGTGTTTAGTTACGAAAAAGGGACTCAGTAAGTGCCTGTTTAAAAGGCATCAAAGCTGAGATATTACGGATATTGGCAGGTAGGGAATTCCATGTTTTTGCCCCGTTGTAGCGAAACGAAGATTCAAAATTTTGCGAACATTGGTACTTAGCAGTTGTTGCTAACGGTAAGCGAAGCTGCAGATTTTTGCTCCTAGTATTGTAATAATGGAATTGACTAGAAAAACGGAACTCATTTAATAGGTATATGCCCGGGCTAGACTATTTAGGCAGTTGTATACCAGCATACAATTCTACGAACAATTTCTGCCAAAAGGATTAGGAGAAAGTAAGATTGATTCATTTTGTCTTTTTTTTTCTGCCTTCAATGATTGCAGAAGCGCGTCTCTGTAACCTGTCTAGGTACTCTTTCCTAGTGTTTATACTGCATCCATGCATTTCAAACGCAAGAGCAATAATCAACAAGTGGAAGTATCATTGAGTAGTATTAAATACAAAGTGATACATGCATCAGTCTTACGTGCCATCCGAAGCATAAAACAAGCACCCCCTACAACGTGTGGGTTGTCTTGGATGAAACTCGCTTGCAATGCGATATCACATTGAATGCGCGAGTTGACCCTACTCCCCACTGGGAATAAGAACAATAAGATTAGCATAACAATAAACCTGCCCTGAAAGACTAGGATTTTTCAATTGTATAAATCGAGTGACGCTTAGTAAGTCTACGTATAGGAATTACCATTTATAGCTTAGGGGCTGGTTCTCTCCTCCCTTCGGACGAGCTGGGTGTGGGGAACGGAGAGCGCATGAGTTTTTTTCTTTTTTTTTAATTTTTTCTTTTTTTTACTGATAAAAACAGCCCGTCTCATTCTCTAGATTATTTAGGCATTTGTATAACAGCATACAATTATTTTCAGTATTTTTCTGTATTCTATTTTATTTTTAAGGTGGAGATGTATAAGATGTCACATCTATATATATATTTATTAGTATTATTTTTGTAATTATATTTGTGACAAATAAACTAAACTAAATTACGTCATTGCCACATTCCTAACATTCCAATCGTTTTTTGCATTCCAAGAATTTTTTCGATTCTTTTAGTTTGTTGCGTACGTCTGCACGCGGAGGGAGCCAGATTCAACGGTAATTAGTGTCGCGCGCGCATTTTCAATTGAAACAGATATTAATTTACTTATGTTTTTCTTTCCCTTTCTCATGCCTTGATTTGTTTTCCAATGTCTGTATGATATATGATTATTGAGAAAAGAAGATTATGTTTTGATCATGAACTGTTTTAAGAATATTTTTGCTCCTTTATTCAACACTTTTAGTCGAAGAATGGTGAAAACCAACAACCAAGAAAACGTAGAATAATAGCGGTATTGCTTTGAACATAGGATTAAAACATGTACAATAATTCAAGCTGCACGTGTACGTTGGATCACCGAAGTTTACGTAAAAATGAACAAAATGTACCCATCAGTGTAAGCGATGTTGATATTTACATATTAATACTTTGTAAAATAATCATAATCATAATAATAAAAATCGCATTCCATAATATCTAAATGCTCTTTACAAATCATGATCACTTATATCAAAAAACAAATATCACTGACAGAAAAATAGAATTTACGACATTGGTCATCGTTAGTTGAGAAACAACTTTGTTCACGTGCTGCCAACATGGCGCTCATGAGAATTCCATTGTGTATTCTTTATAATATTGTTCTTGTACTTTTCTGCACCGTTGACGTTACGTTGTTGTTGTCAAGCGTTGTTATCAAGCGCCTTACTTCACGGCAAACCCGGGGGGGGGGGGGGGGGGGGGGTACTCCCTTATATTTACTATACGGGGACGTTCCGCCAAATAGGGTATGTTTTTTTGCCTTGGCGTCTTGAATAGGGTATACAATTTAGCCTAATTTGTCTTAAATTGCCTTACCTAGGGTATACAATTTCCCCCTTGAGTCTTGGATAGGGTCTACTTTTTACCAATTTGTCTTGAAATAGGGTACATATTTTTAGGATTCTGCTGTCTTAAATAGGGTCAGGGTTTAGAGGTACCAGCGGAACGTCCCCGTCAGAAACTGGGTCAAGTACCCCCCCCCCCCGGGACGGCAAAGCTTTGTGCATGCTGGCCGTTGGCTCAAGACGAGCTCATCCGCCCTTTGACAGGTTTTGTTTTTCATCCTGCTGGGTGTCATGCCACCCTCCTAACTAACATAATGTTAGTGGGGGAGCCGGTTTAGTCGCCGACAACCCGACCATGCGGCAGGTGGTACTGGGTTACAATGTTACCAGTAGCAGAGTCACCAGTAGACCCTGACCTGACACGACCAACTTTGTGCGCAAGCAATTATTTGGTCTTCTTGTTATAAATACTGAAATATTAAAAACAAATAACAAACAAAATCTCGCGCGCTGTACACTGGAATTGCATCGTGGTCGATTTGAAAATTTCAAAGAATTAACATCCCTCATGATCAATCTCGCTCATTACGTCACTGCCACATTCTTAACATTCCAATCGTTCTTTGCATTCCAAGAATTCTTTCGATTCTTTAGTTTGTTGCGTACGTCTGCCCGCGTGTTTGAAGGAGCCAGATTCAACGGTAATCAGTGTCGCGCGCGCATTTTTCAATTGAAACAGATATTTACTTCTGTTTTTCTTTCCCTTTCGAATGCCTTGATTTGTTTTCCAATGTCTGTATGATATATGATCATTGATAAAAGAAGATTATGTTTTGATCAAAAGCTGTTTTAAGAATATTTTTGCTCTTTCATTCAACACTTTTAGTCGAAGAATGGTCAAAACCAACAACTCAGTAAGAAAACGTGAAATACGTGCGGCATTGCTTTGAAAATACGAATAAAACACGTACAATAATTCAAGCTGCAAGTGTACGGTCATCGATGTTTACGTAAAAATGAATAAAACGACCCAAGAAAATACATGATTATTCTCGTCAAGAACATGGAGGTTATTTGATTTGATTAGCTTTTCCTTCATACGAAGGCAGGGACACCACAACAGCTTACACCAATTAGTTTGGGTCCTGTAGTATGTTGAGACCTGACTGTTGTGCCGGGAGACAATCCCCTCCTCTTTTCGAAGCCGCACAACAGGATCTATCAGTACGTCCACCTTATATAGGAGTTTAAGCTGGTAAATTCAGACGGGACCTTCGGCGTTTCGTCCTTATCCGAGAAGACGAGGCACTGAGAGAGTTACTAATGAGAGTAAATGAAAAAAATGAAGTTTACGTAAAAAAGAATGTTGATATTTACAAGAAGTGTCCCTTGGCGCGCGCATTAATTACATGTGAATAACGAACAAAATTTTGCGCACTGTACACTTCTATAGAATTACATCGTGCGCAATTCGAAAATTTCAAAAAACATCACTAAATCTTTCATTACGTCACTCCAACATTCCAATTATTCTTTGCATTCCAAGAATTCTTTCTATTTTTACTGAGGTTGTTGCGTACGTCTGCATGCGTGTTAGAGGGAGCCATAGTTCAACGGTTATTAGTGTGGCGCGCGCATTTTCAGTTGAAACTGTTTTTTCGTCTGTTTATATTTCTCTATCAGATCTAAATGCCTTAATTTGTTTTCCGATTTCTATATATAATTATTTATAAAGCAAGATTGTGTTTTGATCATGAACTAACACAAGTAATGCAAAACGTTTGATCTCTAACATTAAATCAGTTCAAGCATCAAAATATGTAAAACCATCCGATTGAAGATTTTAGTTTGAAATTATTCTTGCTCTAGCTACAGGTAGTTGTTTCAGTAGTGAAATAAATAATTATTTTTGGAAATATTGCTATTTCTACCACTATGAGGTGTTCAAGCATCAAAAAATGTAAAGTCATCCCTTTAAAGTCTTTAGTAATTGTCCTATTTCACTATATGACGTTACATCAAAACATTCTATTGTTCTAACGCTAAGGATCATGGTCGCCAGTGGGGGACAGATTCATAACAACAATACAAGAATACACGATAAAATTGCATTTACAAGACGGATAGGAAAGAAATGACAACAATGCCGTAAATATGAAAGTATAAACATAGATATAGCCTGCGTGGCCGGCTCTTGGGTAATTGGGGAGGAGGGAAGGGGAGGGGGTGGGGGGTGGAAGGAAAGGGAAAGGAGAGCCTGCTAGCAAACCCCACTTTTTCGTGTACCCGCCTACTTCAAGACACTTCAAAACATCAAATTATTCAGCCAATCAGAGCATACAACAGAGTTTACAGGAAGTGATCTGGAAGTTGTCACTTTTACGTGTCGACCGTTGAGTTTATAAACAAGAGCCAGCGACTTCATATTATCAAATTATTATTTTAATACCTATATCAACTATCTGAACTCATTCTATCGCATTGATCTTTCACAATGCTTTTGCGGCAACCAAAACAACAGCTCAATTTTCTTCTTGATCTTTGACCTTTGAAAAGCTTGAAATACTTTTAAAATAAAAATACATACGACTTTCATTAGTAGTGGGAAACAAAGCCAAAACATCTTTACCTTGGAGTAAATCGTCAGCAGCTTTTTTTTTTTTTTTTTGCGGTCTGTTTTCAAGTCTCCGAAGAAGTCTTAATTGAACAAGCACGCGAAGACGCACAGGGAGCCCACATTCATTGTTGATTTCCGAAAAAAAAAATTGATAAATGTAAGGGGTGAACCATTAGAAGTTGGGGGAGGGGGGGGGGGGGGGGGGGGGGGTGGCAATATTTTTGTGTAGGTTATTTTTTTTCGCCGCACGGGTTGTGCAAGATTTTTTTTTCGACCAGAGAGGTCTTGCACGTTTTTTTTTTTTACAGAATTTTGTTCTCTGAAATTCAAAACGAAAACAACTGTTTGTGTTTTGATTAAACTTTTGAAAAGTCCGTTTTACCGTTTTATTTATTAGTCCGGTACAACGCGTAGATACTTCGCAGCAATTTTTTTTACTTTAGTGCGATTTGTTCACTTTTTGTCGGGAAAACACACCGAGGTCGATTTTGTTTTGGTATATTTTGTATACTGAGTATACAAAGAGCGTAAGTCTAGGATTTTTGTGTTTTTGATGCCACAAAGTCTCGGATTTTCGTGTTTTTGATGCCTCAAAGTCTCGGATTTCCGTGTTTTTGATTCCTCAAAGTCTCGGATTTTCGTATTTTTGATGCCTCAAAGTCTCGGATTTTCGTGTTTTTGATGTCTCAAAGTCTCGGATTTTTGTGTTTTTGATGTCTTAAAGTCTCCCCGGGAGTCTCGGATTTTCGTGTTTTTGATGTCTCGGAGTCTAGAATTTTTAAATACAATAAATGCATAAGCTGATATATTTCTAGAATCTCGGGCTCGGATTTTAAAATTTTAGCATTCGCTACCCCTCAAGGTTCTGCACGTTTTTTTTTTTTTTAGCTTGGCTCTGTGCAGGATTTTTTTTTTGGGCGCATTGGCCTTGCACGTTTTTTATTTTGGGAATTGCCACCCCCCCTCCCCCAACTTCTAATGGTCCACCCCTAAATAAAATCGATCAACGTTTAATGCCGTGTCACGCGATTGTTTGACCTAACTGGTAAACACCGGTATTGCATGTGTCCGGTGTTGATATTTCTATTGATCACAAATAAATTCAAAATGTTCTAAGAGTGAAAACAGCGCACCAACTCATGTCAAGACAATTGAATAAATTATTTTTGGAAAAAATGATCTTTCCGCCATAGATGATGATTATTTGCAGAATGTGTAAGTACCAAAAGATTGAAAACATTCTTGATTGAATCTTTAAAAAAAAGTAAAAAGTGAAATGAAGAAGTTAATAAACGAAGCTAGTTTTCACTGAGTTAAGAGTGACTGTCAGGAAGAACCAGACATATCGTGGCAAAAGTCGATTCATCGATTTTGTTCATATTTTGTAGTTCGATACCCTATCATGTTGTAAGAACTCCTGTGAACTTAGTTTTTAAAAATTTGTTTTCGTTTGGGAGAAATTTGAATTATTATGCGAGAAGGCAAATATGCTAATTCGACGACTCTGAAATAGAGACCACTCGGCGATCTCGTGCACAAAATACAAACAATATTTAACCTTAAAAACCTAATAATCTTTAAATATGCTATCTCTATATGCCTCATAGCGTATTTCAGACTTGTAGCTTTAACGATGAATTTTTGGCAGAATTTTGTTCAGGACACAGTTTTCATGAGCTAAAAAATACCCTCAAAACAGCCGCGAATTAAACTATGTTCGATATAACGGAATAGTTTGATATTCACTGTGTGTGAAGTTAAGATAATTTCTTAAAACACTGCCGAAAAAAATTGCTAGGTTTTTATGTTTTGAAGTTGTTACAGTCGATCTAAGTTGCCTAAATTGGCTGTTTTTTTACGATCATTTTTGCATAATTAGCAACGATAATGAGCGTCAAAACAATAATACTATTTGCAACAATCTTGTATTAACCGTATTTAACATCAGCAATGAGTCAATTTGTATTCCTTATTGTAGTTAGAGCAATATTTATTCCAACTCGATATAAATCATGCATGTATTTTCGGGAATTTGATCCGGATCGTTTTGTTTATACAAAGCCAATTATATCCTCGTGCGAGTGTTACTAAAAATAGATATGGCAAGACTTTTAGATACTCTTTGAAATACTAAAATGAATCTGATAGAAGTCATAAAAAAATATTATATAATGCATGAGACTCACAGCACAATTCCTTCAATATAGCAAATTTATATAATAGTAGAATAGAATAGTAGTAGTGTTTTTGGATAGAAGATAGATATACCGGTAGTTGTTCTTTGAGAGCAGATTGTCTATTATCCCATCTTTAAAGTCTACAAAATGAAATTTACAAGATAATGACCGATCTTATTTCTGATAAAAACTCCAGTATAAATGTTTTATTTTATATCTTTTGTAAGAAACGAAACACAGGTTTGAGTAGTACGTTATTTTAGCAATAATGCGATGCTTATATAAACAAATAATGCAGTTTCTAATTGCAATATTTGGCAGACTTGCTACAAGTCGACTATACACTCTTTATTTTGACGAGTCGCTAAACGACTAGATTCTTTTATTTAGAAGACACAGATTTATTAAAATAATCGATAAGTAACGTACCCTGCCATTTCCACCCTTTATATGTAGATTTATGCCGAACCTTTATTCATCGGCCAACATCTATTGAGCGGCCACTTTGAAAAGTCCCTAGGGTGACCGTTTATTAGAGGTACAACTCAATTTCTTGAATATTGTACAAATTTCAACAATAATAATATTAAATTGGACGTCAACGGCGGAAAACACAACACTTAGGGACTTATGAAAGGGTCTATAGGAGATTTACTGTTCTTTTGATTTATGATCACAAAAATCATTTGTATAAATTTGAACAAACATTTTTCTAATTATTAGAGCTGCTTTTATACATACATGAATGCTTTGTAGATGTAAGCACTTTATAATCATGGCAGCTATAGCAAATGTGTAGAATACGAAATCAAAATATTACATTACCGGTATTACGTAGAATGCTGCCAAGCACCTTGTACACGTGAGAATGATAATTATCTTACCAGTTGTCACGCAATGCTCCTTGCTTTTGTATAAACAAAAAGCTACAAAACCATCAAAACCCCGAAAATACATGCATGATTTATATCGAGTTGGAATAAATATTGTTCTAACTACAATAAGGAATACAAATTGACTCATTGCTGATGTTAAATACGGTTAATACAAGATTGTTGCAAATAGTATTATTGTTTTGACGCTCATTATCGTTGCTAATTATGCAAAAATGATCGTAAAAAAACAGCCAATTTAGGCAACTTAGATCGACTGTAACAACTTCAAAACATAAAAACCTAGCAATTTTTTTCGGCAGTGTTTTAAGAAATTATCTTAACTTCACACACAGTGAATATCAAACTATTCCGTTATATCGAACATAGTTTAATTCGCGGCTGTTTTGAGGGTATTTTTTAGCTCATGAAAACTGTGTCCTGAACAAAATTCTGCCAAAAATTCATCGTTAAAGCTACAAGTCTGAAATACGCTATGGGGCATATAGAGATAGCATATTTAAAGATTATTAGGTTTTTAAGGTTAAATATTGTTTGTATTTTGTGCACGAGATCGCCGAGTGGTCTCTATTTCAGAGTCGTCGAATTAGCATATTTGCCTTCTCGCATAATAATTCAAATTTCTCCCAAACGAAAACAAATTTTTAAAAACTAAGTTCATAGGAGTGCTTATAACATGATAGGGTATCGAACTACAAAATATGAACAAAATCGATGAATCGACTTTTGCCACGATATTTCGAATTTGTCTGGTTCTTCCTGACAGTCACTCTTAAGTACGTGAAAGATTGTATGTTAATAAACATTTTTGCTTATAAAACATCAATAATATTAATATAGATGGAAAATCTTTCTGGGTCTCAGCAAAGAAAATTACAAATAAATCTTTAAATTCCCTTCAGTTAGTTGTATCATAAAATAGCGCACCAAAACCCAGATTATCGCAGGTGATCAGAGCAATCCAGTTGACAAGGGTAACCCAGTTGACCAAGGCAACTCAGGCGAAGGACGTATTACTCTCTAGTTTCTCAGAGGGCAAGACGTTTTTACATGTAATAGGGTTCTTTGATAAGGAAGAAGCCCAGTCTAATATTGTTTATGGTTACACTTATGCGTCCACTCAAGATAGAGATTGATTTTTCACTACTTTTTTTTGACAGAAAGAAACAAGGCTCAATGTTCAAATGATTTAAAAGTGATGGTTTGGGGAGGGGGAGGGGGTGGGCCGGAGAAATAGTCGTGCGCAAGATGGATCAAACGAACTCCACCCAACCCCAAATAATGCGTATAAAATATCATTCCTTTTAATATAGTATTAAAGACACAAGTTTTTTATTTGAAGTTTCATAAATTTACAAACGTAATGTTTATAGATGTAAGAAAATGTATACAAAATGTTTTTATACTGGCTGTTTCCTTAGAAACACTACTATGTTATCTTTCTTTAAAACTAGTCGAGTCTTCTGATTTGGCTAAGTATGTTGTTATCTGATTGGATAAAAGCCCATAAAGCAGTTATACTTGTACATATTTGGGCAGTAAAATAAGATTATATACTATTAGTATATTCTTAGTATACTATTATATAATATTTACAATGAGGTATGTATAAAAAGAACGAAAGTGGGAAATACAAACAAAGTCGATTAATATGTTTTACAAAAAGAGGATAAAATGCTATATTCTTCTAAAAGGTTTATTGTTTGCGAATTTGATCAATCGATTTTGAAATCAAATTGATTTTCAGTTCGGTCTACAGTACATAGATGAAAAAGGTAAATCAAGTGATAAACAAAAGTATTATGTTATATGGTGTAACAAATATGGCTTTGTTGCCGATACAGTTTTCATTTGACATAAATTAAAATACTGTATTAATAGTCAAATGGAGGACTGGTTACTCAAATAACTGAGTAAATCGATGCTTCTAGTTACTCACTGCAAAAACGATTGACTAGTGGTTACTAAAATACCTGAGTAAATCTATGCATCCAGTTACTCACTGCAAAAACTACTGAGTAGTGGTTACTCAAATAGCTGAGTAAATCGATGCATCCACAGCTACTCACAGCAAAATCGATTGACTAGTGGTAAATCAAAAACCTGAGTAAATCTATGCATTCAATGTGACTCATTGTAAGAATCCATTGGGAGTAAGAACCAATGGATACGTCGATTTACTCATTTATCTGAGTATTAAAACACTACGTACTTATTCATCACAGTTCAAATACATAGTTAGTAAATAAATGACTGAATGAGTTTGTTGATTAAGCTTCGATTGTTTTTGTGTGAGAATGAGTTGCCAAATACTGAGTCACCACAGAAATAAAAAAGTCTAATAGATAAGGGGTATGATCCTGTATGGCACTCTACGGCAGTATTCATCGTAACTTTTGCCATACTTCTTACGACACAATGCTTCGTCCCTGCATTGTCGATGGACAAGGAGAAGTGTAAGGTAGACAGGATAGAGCCACGGCATCAAGTGAGTAAAGCCTGTAGAGAAACAACATGGTAATAAGTTATCATCACATGAAAGACTTATTTTGGAATGGTTTACTTTTTGATTGCTAGAGTGGTTTTCATTAACCCGTGAAACACTCTTTAGTGGATCCACTCTAGTAATATATGTGACATGTGATAACAAACTTTAGCGAAATTTTCGAACTTTAGCCCTTTATCGGAGTTAAAAAGCCAATGCCTTTTTTATGTCAGTAAAGTTAAGTCAACATTTTTTACGGTGAAACAAATTTCATTATATTACCTATCATCAGTTATCATCATCATCATTATCACCAAAATCATCATCATCATTATCACCAAAATCATCATCATCATTATTATAATAACAGGGCTCAAACTAAGAAATTAATTTGGCCTGCCACTTCCAGATGCAGAAACTGTGAAATCCTCCTCCTCATTATTATAATAACAGGGATCAAACTAAGAAATTATTTTTGCCTGCCAAACCTTAAATTTGGCCTGGCATTTGGCTATTGGCAGGCAGCTATTTCGAGCCTCGAATAATCAGCACCATCATCATTATAATCATCATCAACACTGTTTTACAGCGCGATGCACCTTACCCACCTTATTAAAGTTTTGTACAAGTTAACCAATCAGAAAGTGAGAATTTGACTTTAATATAAAAGACACGCCGAGTGTCAAACGGTAAACACTTTGAATTGTTCAAAACTAAGACAAGAGTGAAGTTTATAAGTGTCTGAAAAACCTCCCAGGATGGTGTAGCAAATAATTTGAAAAGAGAAACTTTTGAATGCTAAGCTAACTTGTACAAAACTTTAATTGGGTGGCCACGGTAAGGTGTGTCGCGCTGTAACAGAATGTGAATATGAGTGATTTACATACCACAGGGCATAGACCATGATATAGCCATGAGAATGTCACCAAAGTAGTTAGGATGACGCACCAACCTCCACCAGCCAAATACCATCAACCGTTTACCACTTGGGGTCAGGATTGTTTCTTTATCTGAATCACAAAATGACAGTACAGTGAGTTGGTGTATTTGTCATTTAAAACAACTACTTGACACTTCGCCAAGTACATGTTAAAGAATGTGAAATTTAAAGCAATAATTGTTGCATCATGATAATCAAATTTTATTTTTATTTTGGATTTTCTGATCCCTCAATCAGTGGTAAGGCATGATAGAGACAAGAGAATAACTGTCTGGTAAGGTGTTGAAAGGTAAAAATCATTGCAAGCTCAATGTTCCTCTCGCTTTGATGCAAAGGCCCAGCTACCTTTTAAGCAAGTCGCAATGCCTCGATTATTGCTGTTACTGTTTTCTAACAGTGCTAGAAATTGGACTTTTCTTGGTTAAATCTGTGTGAATCCAGACTTATTCAACAAAAAGTCTGGATGTGATGCAGGCTACTGTTTTCGTTAATGATATTTTTTAGAGCTATTAAACAAAAACTAATAAAAAGAAGTATTACTTATTCTTGAGATTAAAAGTGATCAAAGGCTTGAGAAGACTGGCTGATAGACTTAAATAACTTCTATTGCACAATATACATGAAATAATGTGCATAACAATCAATACAATTTAACTATATGTAATGTCTAACAGGACAGTTCCAATCAAACATGTCAATTTTACCTTGAAAGTCAGGATCATTTGGCTGTAATCTGAAGCAATCTTTCTGAAGGTTTGAGCCACGGAAGATGATGTATCCAATAACTAAAAAGAAAACCATTAAAAAGGGGTTACTGCGCAACTCGCCATACCGTTGTCACTTACAAAAACTTTTGATGAATTTTTGACATTTTTCATCTCAATCGGACCAATTACAGACATCAAAGTTTCTAAAGTCTCCACCTCTCAATATAAACTCCGCCTCTTGATATAAACTTGTATACCTGATTGGTCCGATTAACATAAAAAAAAAGTCAAAATAATGTCAAAATTCATCAAAGTGACTACGGTACGGCGATTCACACAGTAATACTAATAACTACACTTCATATTTTGAGCTTTAACCCAACATAAACCAACTGCAATTTAAGGTAAAAAAATGTTTAGATTGCAATCACAGCTGAGAAAAGACTAGCTTTGTTCTATTTTATATTTATTTAAAACAATTTTAATTGTAAGCAAAGACTATGAAATTGCCAGCTATCACCGGTAGCCAGCTGCTATTTTGAACCCTAGTGTAGCAGGTGTGTCATCTTAATTTGTGACAACATAGTGTAACTCTACTAAATTACCAAATGATTTAGAGATGCTCTATCTTGTAATCAAAAAAATATTAAATATAGAGTCTGTAAGAATGTCAGTTTTGTGTGCTTAATTGGATCCTTTAACTGTGTTTAGGGTCTATGCAATTGAACAAATATTCAATACTAGTTTGAAGTTAATGCTTTTCAATGTTTATGGGTCATATTTTACCTTTCAGAACTACAATAGCAACAATGAATGGCCAAGTAATTTTTACTTGGTGATCAGCTAGGAATCTTGCTTGCAGTGAGAACATGAAAGGCACAAACGCAAGGTTTCCAAATGACAGCATAAACCCAAAACCATCATGAGTGAAGTCCAGTTGAGATAGCATTGTTTTCTAATAAACAATCAGATATGTTAGTGTTATTGATAAACAACAAATGTGTGTAAATATTTGTAGGTCTGGTTTAACTTTATCTGTTTTAGTACCATGTGGATGACAAAGTAGATTGAAATTTCAGTAATATAAATAGATTTAACATGCATAGATCCGTTGCAGTAGCCTGAGAAAACAGACGTTCTTTTGCTCCTCGTGTAACATGTCATGGGGAAAGAGGAGCCAAAGAACGTCTGTTTTCTCAGGCTACAGTTGCAGTAGCTCTGCATAATTTTCTTGATTATTTATCAGTCAAGGTTATTTGCTGTATTCTCCCTTTTCACAAGTCACAGTCTTCTGTCAGCTGTCAAGTTTGCAGCCCGTGGCAAAAATTAGCAGATGAGCCTGGAGGTTGGAAGTGTGTGTGGATGTATTCCCAACAAATTATTAGAGACTATTCATTTACTTAGTTCTTGTAGATTTTATTTAACTTCCAATATATTTACCTCAAATATCATGACATCAATGACATAGATGAACTGGAAGAAACACACAAGCAACATAGCTGGTGATACTTTACTGAAGGCTTGATACTCATGACTGGCCATGCAAAAATTGATCACCATCTGCAATAACAACAAAGAATTAATGATCTTTTTACAATTTATGCTCTTTCTACGTATAATTATTAAATGATTATACATTTGTAACTTGCAGCAAGCTTACAAGCGCAGCACAGTGTTACGATTATAAGATTAGCCTCTGTGGAGGATCTGGGGCTCAAATAGTTGCCTGACAATGGCCAAATGCAATACCAAATTTAAGGTTTGCGAGACTTTGTTTCTGCACATGTTTCTGGCCCCACAAAAAAAAAACAACAATGCTTTACACGCCTAGTTGTCCAGACAACTGGCATGGGTACAGAATAATATAGAAACAATGAAGGGTAATTATATAAAAGATAAAAAGATCAATATAAGGCAGACAAAAAACAACAAAAATAATGGTCACATTTTGATATATCAACACTATGTAACAAAATAAAACCAACCCATCCAAGAAGTCCTGGTCTTGTTTCACAGAAGAATTTGAAGTCAAATTTCCCAACTGAAGGGTTGAGTTGATGTCCCATGAAGAAATCATAGATGGCATTACCTAAATAACAAACAAACAAAAATAAATACATTTAAAGTCAATGAATAAATGAGTGAATATAGTCTTTCTTGTGGAAAACATTTGTAATCTTCTAAATAGAAGTTGACATATGGGTATAGTCATTACAGAATCTCTCTAGCCATGCGATAATGTATAGGTTATTCAACACACTCATTACAACTACAACAGGTTCCCATTTAAATCTGTACATTCTCATTTAAATCTGTACTTATATTATGCAAATTGAGTTGATGTGTGCTAAACACACAGATCAACCAATCAGAGTATATTATTTCTGAAGTGAGCTTCTCTGATTGGTTGATCTGTGTGTTTAGCACACATCAACAAAATTTGCATATACAGATTTAAATGGGAAAGTACAGATTTAAATGGGAACCTGTAGTACATAAATATTTTAGCACACATTTTTATGGAACGAGGCAAACTCTTACCAGTGTTACCAGTGTCTGCAAGATCAGTTCCTTCACGCCTTGCCTTGATGTAAACAAATACAGCAAACAACACAGCCCATATCATGCCTGCAGTAATCAGAGATGGCATCTTATCATACACAATGTTGAATGAGATCTTTTGTGCTTTCAAGACAAAGATAGCAGCCATTGTAGCAATCAGGGCCAGCAGTCCTGTAAAAGTGAAGTTGATGGTTAAAAATTATCCTGATGAAAAAACTTTAATACTACAGTGGAACTCCACCTTACGGCCACCCGCTTAATATGGCCACCCACTTACAATGTAATACGGCCACCCACTTAATACGGCCACCCTGTTATTGTGGCCAGTTTTTTAGGTCCCGATGAAATGTATGCCGTACATTTTCTATTAAGTTTACCCGCTTAATACGGCCACTTTGGGCTGCCCCTTCGGTGGCCGGATTAACGGGGTTCCACTGTACTGTCTATAACCGATAGCGCTGGGACCAAGGAAAATGAACAGTATAACAGGGTTCCAATATATAGTAATCAAACCATTTCATGTTTGAGCTGTCAGTAAAAGCATTATCAGGAACCTACCATTCATTCTGTATGACTTCCTTGAACCATCTGGCTGGGCCTGTCCTTGCACAATCTGTTACATAAATAACAATTTCATTTTTTAACAAACAAAATGATGAAAATTGAGTGTGGATGGGGTTGAACCCAGGTGTAAGGGATGATGATGTTTGATCATATGTGTGTGTGCAATCTCAAGAAAGACTGTTGGTGTTGATGGCTGATGTATTGAAACCTTGGCATGTGGTCAGGGGCCGGTTGTACGAAGGGTGGATAAAGTTACCCACAGATAAAAGTTATCCACTGCATAGGTTTTTTATAGATCATATCCGCTAAATAAGGATTTATCCAGCGGATAGCGCTATTCACCCTTCGTACAACCTGCCCCTGTACGGTAGAAGTGTGGAGGGTGGGGTTTGCTGTATACAGGTTACGGCAACCTGTGCAGAAGTTATCTTTACTCAAAAAAAGATATCTGTTTAGCTTTTTGATACATCATGGAGACTCGGCTTTTAAAAAAATGTGATGTCTCAAATATGTCTGATTTTAGTAATAGTTATCATCGTTTCACAATGTATAACAGTTAATGTACCCTTTAGACTTGCCAAATATAAATTATATATATAATATTTAATGTTATTTATATATGCAAGATATATTATAACTATCTAATATAAGCTACATATTATATCTAAATAGATACTTTATATTTTGTTAACGTACCTTTCCATAGGGTACCAAGAAAAGAATTACTTGAAACAGCAACCATCCATCATAAACAAGATGAGCTTCGTCAAAAAATGTCCTCCAATGAGGAAGTTTAATGGGATTATTCCTAAACGAACATTTGCTATCTTTGCCATTGCAGTAAAAATACGTAGCATACACCAGAGCTGGTAGGGCCAACATCATGAAAAACACTCCGACAGGACCGCCAAACTCAAACTCTTTCACTTTGCTCTTGCGCGATTCTTTGAGCTCTTTTTCCAACTGATCTTTATCAAAAAGAGCTTCTTTTTCTTCTTTCACCATGGTTTTCGTCATAGACCGAGTTATATGCGTGCTAGTTTGTTGAAGTAAGACTTGTTTTGGTTTGGCAGGAGTTTGCTGTTCTTGTTTTGGTTTGGCAGGAGCTTCTTCTGTAGGTTCTTTGTCGACTTGCTTTCTTGGTCTGCCTCGTTTACTCGGAGGAGACTCTTCTTTACCCGGAGTCGACTCTTCTTGCTCTTTCTTCGGCCTGCCGGGAGATCTTGATCTTGACGAACGCCGAGTTGGACTTTGGCGAGCAGATCGCTTTGGAGTGCTTGTTGATCTTCTGGATGGCGATCGTGATCTTCGCCGCCGGGCCGGAGAACGGCTTCTCTTTCGAGCAGGAGAGGCAGATTTGGATCGCAAAGAATCGAAATAACTGTGTTGCTGTAAATGTAAAGAATTACGCTCATTTATATAAAGGAAATTTGATAAATGCTCGACATATATTTCAATATAAATTGAGCTACAGATAGTAAATAATTTGCAATTTACTCACATAGACATTGCGTTCGTCAATTGTAGCTGTCAGCGATCCTTCACTAAAAGAAACAACGAATTCACCGTCCAAAGCTTCGTCCACTACCGCTTCGTAGTATTTGGCACTGCCAGGCCGTTTGGCATAAACCTTTTCTCCAACTTTGCAGTTTTTTCTTTTCATATTTTGGCTTCCTTAACAGAAATAGAGAACTACAAAGCATCAAGCGTGTTTTTATTGTCGCGTTCGTTGAAGCGTTGATCGATAACGTACTTCCACAACCGTCAGTTTGAAAAAAGCGGGCGACGTTGTGATTGGCCAAAACTTGATTTCAAGCAATTTGATTGGATAGTTTGAATTTCTCGGGGAATCGTATGATCTTTTCCTTGGTTTGCAACAGGAAGCCCAAATCTTCAACAAAGAGATGAACAGGGAAAAAAATGAAATATAGATAATAATATATAATAAGAGATTCTAAAAGGACTATAAAATAACAACAAAAAGAAATTCCAAAATCCAGTCCAGTGTAATCCAAAATTACAGATATTTACTTACTACAATCCCCTCCAGGGCATAATTATATTAGTTAACAATAAATAACTTGTCATAATTGTCCCTCTCTTCGATGTAGAAAATACTAAAGGTGTTTAGAATTGTTGTTACTTTATTCAAACGTTTTCGACTACATAGTCATCATCAGGAAATGGTATAAATTACCGTACATGAAATGATCTTGTTTTAAAGGTTCATGTAATTCTGTCATAATTGTTGCTCTCTTCAATGTAGAAAATAAGGCGTTTAGATTTGTTGTTACTTTATTTGAACATTTTCAACTACATAGTCATCATCAGGATAATAACTTGTTATATAATAACCTCATAATTCTACACAAGGGTCACAAGATTGCTTAATAATTCATTTTCCACAATATCACTTGGAATTGTGAAGTACATGGCATGCTCCCAAAGGGGAAGGTTTATATTAGTTAAGACTGCAGTATAATTGAAATCGTTAGATATTGACCAACAAATTGTAAATTATATTGTTTTTCTCATCTGTGATTCATTGATTAAATTAACAGTTGACTGGACAATAATTTATTTCCTCCCTTGTACTTTAATATGACCATAATAAGTTGTTTTAAAAAGTGGTAGATGATGAAACAATGATTTTTGAAATAGATGTACTTGGGACTGAATGTATTATATTGTTTATTAGCTACCTGTTTACGTTTACTGGTTTGTACTATTTACAAGTATTTATGCATACACTGTACAAATTTTAAAACAGGATATGTCTTTACAATTTTGCTTTTCTATCTTACTGCGGTTTTCGACTTTCTGCGAACTCAGACATTTTAAAGGCCGGTTGTGAAATACATTTTTAGCTGCCGTCAATAGAGGTTTTAAAAGGTACCAACTAATTAGTTTTGATTGACGGAAGCTAAAAAATGTGTTTCACAATAAGCCGTGGGAATATCTGAGTTTGCAGAAAGTGGAAAACCGCAGTAAATATATGTATTATTGACCATGCAAGCATCTGGCATTTTTCTCAAATGGATAACCATTTTGTGTGATTATGAAAAGCTTTTAGTTCTCTTTGGAACCAATCAGTTTGCAAGGTTGTCAAAACTTCCCAGTGAATTTTCATTTATTCTCTATTTTCACATAACCATAATCCTTCTGGTTTTTTTGGGAGGTATAGATATTGTAATTCAAATTTGTTGGATTTGAATTACAAATACCCTGGTCACCAGAGGCTTGACTAACTCTCAGTATTTTGATCCGTGAAGTGGCGAGCGAGCTGCCAAGCAGCGAGACGGCCACCAGTTAGCTACCCCCAAGAAACAGAAGAAGGGGGTGTAAGGGTTTGCGGTAATGTGGTTTTGCATTGTTTTTAGTGCGTTTTTTTCATTAATAACTGCAGTTTTGCAGTTTCGCAAATCTTGCGGTTGCAGTTTTTAGCAAATTTTGGTGCAATTGTGCGGTTTTGCAGTTTCCAGCACCCCCTTACACCCCCTCCAGAAGGCATTGTGGTTATTGTGACAGTAGAGAATACTGATAAAAAGCCTAATAGGGAAATATCTTCTGGCATTAACTTGCTCTTGTTAATTATATATTCACTCTCATGAAGATTACAATGCAGCAAAATCTTCCTTGAGTTGTTTGAAAAGTTGTTGACTATCTGAGTGGTCAGGATAGGCTTCCATGGCTTTGTTGGCAGAATTGTAGCTACTTTGTAAGTCACCAATCTGAGAAAATACCATGTTTACATAAAAATCAATAAGTAATACATTTGAAGTAGGCAGATCAGGATGGTGACCATTAATTAATATCAGGAGGGTATAGTTGAGATGATGCTTGGCAAGTACAAAAAAAAAAAAACCAAAAAAACCAAAAAAAACCCCAGTGTTTTTGAGACTTCTTCCATGGGAAATAAAATATTATTTTATATATCTTTTCTTCTTTTATATCAATAATAAATATTATTGATTGATTGATGAATTTGGTGGTTGATAAAAAGTACAATGATTTAGTGTTTTTTTATGAAATGATTGAAGCAACAAAAGTGACAGTGGATAACAGATGCTCATGCTTGTTGCTGTAAATACATGAATGAATGAATGCATGAAAGAATAAATAAACAAATGGATGAATAGAAGGATGAATGGATGAAGAAACACTTTATTTTACAAGGTTAACACTAAAAAAATAGTCTAGGCTTAGCCTAATAACTTTTGAGCCTCTTGTGCTTGGACCAACATTGAAGATAATAAACGATAGGTACTGGTTATTATAATGAAATTTTTACAACCATAACAATGCTGACTTAACTGACGTTTCGACTTTTAGCCCTTCGTTAGCCTCCTATGCAGCCGCTCCTTTGTGTCGTCACGCAATACGAGTCTCCCCACTCTTGTGTGACAACACAAAGGAGCGGCTGCATAGGAGGCTAGCCCTTCGTTGGAGTAAAATAGTTGGACTAAGAGAGATGAAGATAATAGATAATGGAGATAAGGAGACTGGTAGGTTTACCTTGATTGACAGCAAGGCATGGTTATAGTGAGGTTCATACATATGAGATGCAAGAGTTGCAGCAGCTTGTAGAAATGCTCTAGCCTAAAATAATACCAAAAAACAGACATTTGTCAGCAAAGTCTACCTGCCTGGTTTATGGGTATGAAATATTGATTATAAGCTAAATGCCAATTTTAGGTTAATAAATTTATGCAGTGTATTAGTAGGTTTATATGGAAATATGATAAGTTAGCTTGGTACTGGAACATTCATTTGTTGTTGTTTTGTCTTTTATAGTATAACATGATTACAATTGGCCTTTTCCATATCGAGAAAGGGACTGGAACCAAGCTTCTCAAAATTAATTTAATTCAAATTAAACCCCTTCACACGAAAGAACAAATACAAATTAGTAAGAATTGAAAGTTTGAATAAGTTTGTGCAAATTGCAACAAAATTATGGTATTTTAATTTTTTTTGAAAATACAAAGAATGTATGGTTTGGAAGGACGTTTTGGAAGGACACCATAGATTTCTCTGTAATTTTGGCAGAGTTTAGATGCTCATAATTTTTTTTCTATTTAGCCAAACATTCTGAAACTTGGTCAATAAGCTTATATTTGGTTACTCTCCCATGAGCCAGGGTTATTTTTTCTTGAACCATAATCAAATTAGTTTTTCACACTCGTACCCAGTCCCTTGCTCGATTTGAAAAAGGCAAATTATAAATGACCAGAGCCATTCAAAGTAGAGTACAAACATTTAAAGTGTGCAACATAATTAGCACTAAATAGTGATATTTTATGCTAATTCTATTGTTTTCTATTGTTTAATTAGCACTATTTAGTAGTAATTAGCACTATTTGTTTCACGGTTATATTGCTTGCACTCTAGTTTGAACAAATACAACTTACAATATTATTGCTATTTGGGACTGCAAACAGTCCAGTAATAAAGTTAGTATTAATGATATCCACACTAATATTGGTTTAGAAGATTTTGTATGACTATGAAAAGCTTATTGCACAAACACGGTCAGGGCATAAAAAGGCACAGTAAGGCACATCAAATTTCTAGAAACATCACAGTTTCGGCAAGGCTAGCACACCGCACTTTTCACAGTCACACAAAATTCGTTCTAACATATCAATGTTCCTATTGTTACAATTAGATTGTTTTTTTGACACTAGCATTTAAATTAAAACAATAAGTTCTCAGACGTTTCGATCAAGTCTTTGATCATCTTCAGTGTGAAGCAATGTTTGCTTCACAATGTTCCTACCTGATCGTTATGTCCTTTCCTCATTTCTAGAACACCAAGATTGTTATATGCTTCTGCATGATCATTTTGAGCTGCTAATGCCAGTCTGAAACACTGGTAGGCTAATGCCATATCACCAATACCCTGCAAAGAAAGACAGAAACAACTTTATCAGTCAATAAGGCTCATCAATATACTGTCTTTAGTTATTAGCTGGTATGATGTACAAATCATGAAAAATAAATGTTTTACAGTCAATAATACCCCATCTCACCAAACTAAAGTATACTGTTGAATTAGCTGGTACGGAGTTGAATATAAATTTACTGCTAAAGAGTAGTAAGACAAATACCTTCTTATCAGCCAATAAGGCTCTATCTCATCCGGGGGGTGGGGGGGGGGGGGGACTCTGGGGAAAAAGTACCGGGGATGCTCGTCGGAAATTTTCAAAAACACCCCTAAAAGATACCGGAAGTCTGGATGAATTTTACCCCCTAAGAGATACCATGTTAATTAATAATATTAATATACGTATCAGAAGCGAATATCAATTAGCTCTTCTCTCCTTTTTCGACACCCTAAGAGATACCAGAAAATGCTAATTTTCAAAAATTCGCATTTGACACCCTAAAAGATACCAAATCGCTGATTTTAACCCCTAAGATATATGACGAGCATCCCCAGTACTTTTTCCCCAGAGTCCCCCCCCCCCCTGGGATCTCATCAAACTACACTGTCTTATTAGCTAGTAGCTAAGGTTTAGACAAAGAAGTTGCCAGTGTGTGTGGTCAAGACTTCTCCTCCAGGGTTTAAATCAACTCATCAATCCTACTTTAAATACTCTATAGAGTGATTGGATACTTAGGAAAATAAATAAAAACTATCTAGTAAGCCAAGGAAAACTTACTAAAGCAACATGGCCTATATTATACCAAACATCAGATAGAGTCTCATCAGATGCCAATGTCAAGGCACGCTCAAAGCAGTTTAATGTCATATCGTACTGCTGGGCATAGAAACAGCACAGACCAAGATTGTTGAACAGTTCTGCATTGTACACACCCATTTGAAGTAGCCGTCTAAACAAAAAAAAATGACAGTGAAATAGTAATACCAGTTCTGTCCCTTACAGTTCCCATCGCCATCTTGATAGGTAGCCAGGTCTTTGAATAGAAGCAAGACAAATGTTATTTGACATTTATTTTATAACCATCACTCCCCATCAGGGCTCTTCAGGGAGGTTCACTCACACTCACTACCATTACAGTCCATATAATTTACAACACACAACTCTGTTCACATGTTGGTTTTTAAGGAGGGAGGAAAACCAACTAACCCGGAGAAAAAGCCTCGTGGCATGAAAGAGAACAACACATCAAACAAACTCTATTCACTTGTTGCCCAAGCTGGGAATCAAACCCAGGTTACAGGGTTGAAAGGCCAACTCTCTCACTGCTAGGCCGTACATGCCACCATCAACTTTATCAGGCTTCGTACAACTGGCTCCTGAGCTCAACTTGTTCCTCACCTGTAAAATCTTAATGCAATTTCAGGTTGATCCGTATAGAAATGATTGGTAGCTATGCATGCAATGGCCTCTACATAGGTATTATCAAAATGGAGGACATCTTTATAGAACTTGACAGCATTATTCATGTCTTGAAGCTCTTCGTGTATTCTTGCTATTCCAGTTAATAGTGTTGTTTCTCCTGGGAATTTATCCAGGCCCTGCAAATTATGTAATATAATGTTATTATTAACAAACACCACAAATATTTTGATGTTCATAATCATACTTTACAAGAGACACCTCTCAGAATCTGATATATATACACCTTTTTCAAAAAATCGTTGTCGCAGCCCAAGCTACAGTCCACACTCTGCAAAGGATGTCAGTTATATGGACATAATTTGTGAATTATTACACGTTTTTAAAGAAATATTTATATTTATATCTACCACAATAACAACTTGTTATGGTTATATAACACAAACACGTACAACCAAAATATGCTATGGATAAATCGATAACAAGAGAAAAAATACCAACATCCTTTGCAGGCTTCAGAGTGTGCACTGTAGCTTCGGCTGCGACAACGATTTTGAAATAGGTGTATATATATACATGTCTACTTGTAAATATCTGTTCACAAAAAACTGAACTTTTTATTGGATTTATTGTGACATCATTGAAATGTCACAGTGTCTTTTACTTGAAGTATTAATTAAAGCAAATTCAAATATGAATGCTGACTTTGCGAGATAAACATTGCCCTACCTTTTTAAAAGTTTCAATAGTAGTAAGAGGCTGATCAAGTCTTCTGTATACTTTAGCAAGATAGAGATATGTATCAACAGTTTCAGTGTCTCTAAGGGCTGATTTAAGCTGTTTCTCTGAATCACGGAACATACCCAGTCTGAAATTAAACAAAAAAAGATCATTACTAGATTTATTTAATAGATGACACAGCAAACAAAAGTTTAAAATGAAATCAGTTCATTATCAGAACTTCAAGTGAATTACTGCAGTTGTGAAATACGTTTTTGGCTGCTGCTTATTACTCGGCACCTTTTATGTCTTTGATTAATGGCAGCCAAAAACGTACTTCACAACTAACCACTGGAATGTCTGAGTTTGCAGAAAATCGAAAAAACTGCAGTAGGAAAGGCCTATTATCTTTGCAGCTTTGGCATGAAAAAATAGTTCAATAGTACCTGAAATAACATTTTGCCAACTGTACTTTCCACCACCAATCTTTAAATTGTGCTGCTTCTGTAGCTTTGGATGCAAGTTCCAGAGCCTGCAAGAAATAGCATTACTTCAGCTACTAGCTACGAGGAGATTTCTAGAACAGTCTAGAGATTATACTTACAAGGATTACAAAATTAAAACAAACTAAGCAAAACATTACTGCATTTCTATGCTGTTTGTTGATGTTTCTTTTTTGATAAACAATGTCATGAATATTAATATTGTCAAATGAATGTACTCACATTTCTAACATCGTTTTCGTGATGGAAGATGTATTCAAACAAGGGCTGAAAAAAGAATTGTGTGTCAAATAAATGAAATCATTTTTAAAATATAATCTGCAGTTAAAAGTATAATTACTAAACATTTTGCATTTGGTAACAAGACAATGATTTTTAACATAAACACTTTAATAACCGCATATCAGACAAATATCATCTACAATGTGCCCTGTGGCTTAATGAACTGAACAAAATGGCCTCCTGCCAACATATGTGACTTCATAGCTCAGTGTGTAGAGCATTGCACCAGTTCTGCAAAAGTCATGGGTACAGCTAGTACCAAAGTACAAAATTTCTTTGGGGGCTTCTATAATTGCAATTACTATTCAGTGATGATTGTCATCACACACACTTCCGCTGATCAGACCAATATATGTCAATTTACAATGTATGCATTGTTGTTAGTGTGATTGCCCAACATACCTTTGCAAGATTAGGTCTCTGTGCATACTTTGATAGATTGAGTTTTGAAATATTTATGAATGGTCCATCTGGTTGGGCTAACATGGAAGCCTGACAAGAACAATGGTTAGTTAACACAGTCGCATAAAGACAGGCAAACAAAGCATCCAAAACATAAACATAACCAGGTGATCTCGCTTCAAAGCACGCAAAGGATTGTTTGTCAAAACTAATAGTTCCAAAATGGCAAATCGAGACAAAAACAATTTCAGTTAATTTTAGGCATTTGCGTTTTGTTTTTATTCTTTTTTTATCCCTGATAGATCAGAGCAGCAGTGAACTTTTATTGTCCAAGTAACATATAACGTTTTAATGTTAAGTTATTTTAAGGATGTATTTATCGAGGGTTAACATGGGAAACAACTCTCTCGAACGACACCATCTTGGAACTGTTGGCGATGTGACAGAAATACTTCTGATTGGTTTATACTAACCAGAAGTGAGCGTGTGCGAATTCACCTGGAAACAGATACAGTAATACATGAACAGACAGACAGACAGAAAATAAATTAAATTAAATATACAAAGAAACAGTCCATATTAAGTATAGTTAATAAACGAGCAGGAGTGTTTTATCAGGTTTAAAATCCCAAGGGCAAAGCCCAAGGGATTTTAAACCTGATAAAACAGGTTCTGCGAGTTTATTGAACGGCTTAAAAAACTCATTAGTAATTCATGACCATTTTGTCCAATATCGATGAAACAAAAGAAAACGGAAGGTTGTTTGCATTTGGGAATTGATCTACACTAATAATAGAGGAATGCTAACCAACTTGAATGCTAATGAACTTGATGACATTTCGTTGCATACTTTTCATCGATTGCCTCAGTGGCATAATGGCTTAAAGCTCGGATACAACCAAGCAGAAGATCTCGGTTCGAATCCTGGCATTGGCACTCATGATGATCAAAGACTTTTTTTCGCCAAAAATCTAAAAGTAAATTATTTCTAAGTCTGATGTTCACTCGTCAGTAGAGATGGGGGGATGGGGGGAAGGGTAATATCTGAATTATGGACATGAAGCATGTTCATTTGCATTCCATTGTTCTTCTATTGTACATCATCATTCCCCTGGGCCGCATTCAAATCCCTCCGCGTTTCAGCCGTAGATTATGCGATATACAATGCTTTCCTTGTGACCAGAGAGGAGCATCGGATTGGACAAAATGGTCATGAATTATTAATGAGTTTTTTAACATTACATAAAACAGGGTTCGTGCTAATGTTACTAAACAAAATCTGAGGAGTTTTCAAGGACCAAAAAGTAATTTTTATGCACTTTTTGCGACATTTTTGATATATAAATGATATTCCTGTCATTGTTAACATTGCACAGAATGAACAAATTTTATCAAAATTTACCCTACTTCAGCTAGAATTAAGAGTTTCTAAGGAGTTTTTGAGCACGAACCCTGGTAAGAATTTGCTACTTACTGTTCCCATTCTGACATGTCTTCCTGAAGCACTCGTAACAGGCCTAAGAACAATAGTATGTAAAACATAGTCAAGAGTGAAGACTATATATTTATTAAAGTTGGATTAATTTTTCAGCAACCCAATTCAGGTTAATTCAATTATCTTAAAATTTTCAATAATTAATAATTATTCTACCTGGCAGTTTGTGCAGTTCTTGGTGTTCGTATAGCTTGCTCCATTGTTCCTGGTCGACCGCCTTGTGTTCCTGGTCTAATGAATCCAGTGACTGGACGACCTGACTGTGACATTGGCCTTTAAAAAAACCCACAATAATGTGTCAAAATGACACTAGAGAGTAATATAATGTATATGTAGTAGTATATGTGTTTAGCACACATCAACACAACTTGCATATTAGTACAGATTTAAATGGGAAAGTACAGATTTAAATGGGAACCTGTTATATAAACAATAGGTAATAAAATGAAAGCTCGAAATGTCAGTAAAGTTAATTAAGTCAGCAATTTTTACAGTTAGTGTCACAAATTTCATTACATTACTTATCGTCTATAATGTATCAAAATATTATTGCAGCTACATGTATCTACCAAATTAAGTTATAATAAACAAATTATTTTAAAGGAAAACAAACTTAAAAACAAGAGAGTTGTTGCATAAAATGTTTTGGTAAAGCCAATTCTAAAATATCAAGCTACAAATGTTTGACTTATAAAATTAAAAACACTTGTCTATATCAGGTTTATATATGCAAACCAACTATAGCTATATTGTAACACTATTTGAACATGTAAATAAGATACAAGGAAATAAAGCATAATTAGTATGATAGGTAATATAATGAAATCTGTAGCACCGTAAAAAAAATGCCAGTAAAGTTAAGTCAACATTTTTTACAAATTGTATTATATTACCTATCGTTTATATCAAACACTGACACAGCCTATACTAGTTTACTCACTAGTTTCCAATCAACAATAAGTATATGTTCACGTGAATGCTTCAGCATGTTAAGGATAAGACTGATTTGACAACATGTCAGACCTCAACAATTTTTCTTTTGCTCTGAAGCAAGTAACACTCTTTGTACACTGTACACTACCCTAGAAACTAGAGGGTTTCTTGATCTAGTATTTGTATTTATCATTTGTACGTCTGTGTTCGTTATTTTCAAGAGAAACCCTCTAGCCAAACGAGCCTAGTCTTTTGAATTCGCCGAGCCAATAAGAAGCGGAGGGTCGCTATGTGACCCCGACTTCTGATTGGTTTAAGTCTATGAAGATCTTTGATAGGATGAAAGCTGACAGCAAGATGTCAACAAGTTTGCCAAGTTTCCAAATATGGCTATAATGGTGGTGTCAATCAAAACAGCATGGAAGTGAGATTCTAAGCTCTTTGGGCCAGGGGTTAGTCTCGTTGAATAACAAACCGTCCAATTTACAAACGCTAAAGCAAACGATAAAGCAAGGAGAAAATAACCCCTAATACCCAGGGTAACTGTACACAAGTCACCAATGGAAGCTCTTACATTATCTTATTATACATCAACTACATACCTAACACCTTGTGAGGGTCCACCACTAGTTGTGCCTGGCTTTTTCAACGATGTCCCAGGGCCTAGTGAACACAACAAAGATAATAATTGGTTGAGATGATGCATGGCATGTCAAAAAAAAAACAACAGTGTTTTTGAGATGTCTTCCAAAGGAAACAAGGTTATATTATTTATTTATTTATTTATTTATTTATTTATATTATTAATATTTATTAAAGTTCTAAACTTGCAGTCAGGTTCCACGTTTTTTCAATTATACAATACGTTTGTCTCTGCAGACTATGTATTTTTTACCAATACGCTTCAACTGTTACTACAGTCTATGTCAGTTGATGTAGTAACAATAAAAACTCATGGTAAAAAAAACCCTTTAATGTCAGAGACAAAAATATTTTATAAATGATTTAAAAATAAAGATACATTTAAGTTTGACCTTTCGAAGTCTTAGCTGACTTTTTTTTTACTTTCGTGCAAGCTCTCCCTTCCTTTTTTCTCCCCTCCATTTCCCCTCCCCTCCCCCGAGACCATAGACAGTCTAGATGTCTCGACTTACGTGGTAGCTGAGCAACAGCGTTGTCATCCATTAACATTTCTGCAATGCCTTCTTCATCCACATCTACTTCGTCTACGTACACTTGCTCGGTAAACGCTCTTGTTTTGAGACACCAAGCGGCCTAGAATCCATCAAGAGAAGACACTGATCAACCTTGCTGGTAATGTTTACAATGGCCATGACAACAACGACGATCACAACTCGCAAATACGGCGCTTTTTTACATAAAACAAGAAACTTTACCTGATCGTAAGGGTTCTTTTTCAGTAGTTCTGTACATACTTCAATACTTTCGTCTAGTTTCCGTCGACGATATAGACTTAAAGATAGAAATAATGGATCCATTTGCATTGGCAGCTGCACAGTGGCCGCCATGATGGAAAGTACTTCGTGTTTACAGCTCCAAGTGTCTCGGATTATTTATCCCACCAGCCTTTGCGCGCGTGATAACACAGGCAGCCCAACCTTTATCCCTTTCATATAGAACATTCGGGATATATTTTCTTTTCTAAAAAATACATAATTTGCATTTTATTACCGGCGTATCAATATCTTATTTGTAACTTTGTACAATTTTCATTTTGCTGTAAAGCCTGGGTTGTATCAGGAACTGTCTTACACCCAAGGAAAATTGTACAAAGTAACAAATAAGATATTGATACGCCAGTAATAAATTATGTATTTATATATGTACTAGAAAATGAGCAAAATTCTGCTCTTGCGACAGCATCTTTTGCAATAATTTGTTGCAAATTATTTGTGACCTCATCTAATTTGCAAACAAAATATATTCAGTCCATCAGATTGAATGGTTGACCACATCACCAGAGCTTAGCAAAATCATTACACAATTGAATTTTAAATTCAGAGGCTAGAACTTGATCCCATGCACTAGACTGATTTGATAGGTCTGTCCAATTTGACTATCTATCAGAAGTTTTGGCGCTCACAGGACCCCCCAAAAAAATCCAAATTTTTTTAAAAACACCCATTTTGTGGAGAAATGGGAACATTTTGAACATTTGCAAAGAATGGCTGCAATAAAAAAGTATGTGTGTTTTATTGATATAAACCTTTTATTTTTCATTTATTTTACAATATTAAAGTACATCTGCACCATACAAATAATAGGTTGACAAACAAACAGACATATACAACCAAATGCAAGCAAACACAAAAGAGATATAAACTTCAACCAACACACACACACACACACACATTCTTGGAAGTAACTCTATCAGGGATAAGAGCAAAAACTCTACCAATTTAGTCATTATCACTCGAACAGAAACATCAAACATAACTTAGTCACTAAATAGTCACTAAAACTATTACATTGAAGCAATTTAATTTAATTTTATATACACAGTGCTTGCACTTTAGCACAGAGCAATAAACAAACTGAGACATAAATTAAACTAAGCATTTTGCTAATATCCACACATCACTTCACTTCTTCAGTCAATCTCCAACCAAAGTTATCAAGAAAAGGGAATGTAACCATCAACAGGATTTACACTCTTTTACCTCTCCTTCTCGGTAAATACTTAACCATCTTTCCTACTCGCAAACATTTCCACTTTAGTATTGATATACCACTAGAAATAATGTCTTTGGATGTTAATTATAAAATATGTGAGGGGATGAAGGTTCTTTTGTTTATGTAGTCTACTTGTTGGGCTTTGTTCATATTAAACATTGTCAGTGAAATACAAAGCTTGTACGATTGTAGGGCTTTGTTCACATTAAACATTGTCAGTGAAATACAAAGCTTGTACGATTGTAGGGCTTTGTTCACAATAAACATTGTCAGTGAAATACAAAGCTTGTACGATTGTAGGGCTTTGTTCACATTAAACATTGTCAGTGAAATACAAAGCTTGTACGATTGTAGGGCATTGTTCACATTAAACATTGTCAGTGAAATACAAAGCTTGTACGATTGTAGGGCATTGTTCACATTAAACATTGTCAGTGAAATACAAAGCTTGTACGATTGTAGGGCTTTGTTCACATTAAACATTGTCAGTGAAATACAAAGCTTGTACGATCTTCAGGGATTGGATTCTTCCTTTCTTCTCAGCCAGGTTAGTGATAGTTGGTGTACAGCCATCTTCTTTTGGTGTGGATTTACCCTTAAAATTGATTAAATAAATAAATAAATAAATGAAAGAATGAAAGAATAAAATACATGAATGAATAAATACATGAATGAATATATAAATGAATACATAAATATGTGAATGAATGAATAAATAAATGAACAAATGAATAAAAAAATTAATGAATAAATAAATTTATCATATGACCCGTATTTTGCCTGGCGCGCGCTCTTAAGAAAACCTTTAGAAAAAAAGTCATGTGATGGGGTCCGTACGGCTTTTCCCACCTGGTCCGTACAAACACGTATGGACCAGCTACTAGAAACATTACAAAAAAATAGCCAGCGCCGGGCAAAATATATGGGATATATGATAAAAAACTTATTGACTGAGTAAGGTCAGGCCGTACCGAAAAATATTTGGCTCTTGGTCATTTGTCATGTCATGACCACAAGCCAAATATTTTCCCATATGGCCCTCCCACTCAGTCAATAAGTACTTAAACTGAATAAACAAATAAATGAATAAATAAATACATTAATAAGTAAACAAATGAATAAATAAATGAACAAATGAATAAAAAAATAAATGAGTAAACAAATGAATGAATAAATAAATGAACAAATAATAAATAAATAAATAGGGCAAAATTTGAAAAAAAATGTAGATGAAGTACAAGCAAACCAAATTCTACAAACAAACCTGGTGTAAAACAGCCAGATAGAGTACAAGTTTGAACGTTCCAGCTATCCTCCATAATGTCAACATTCATCATATTTAACTGTAAAGAGACAAAGCAACTTGCTAAGTTAATATCATACATCTTTCAGTGAATCACTTATCCCCAACATATAACCTCAACACCACAATAGACCAAGAGACAAGAATAAAATAACAACAATTGAGTAACAACAAATTGGTTGTAAACAAAATTCAATACTATTTGATAAAAACATAAAAGTCAATGCAAAATTACAACAAATACAGTGGTACATCTATATAAGTGGTCACCCTCGGGACTTAGAGGTTGGCTGCTGAATAGAGGTATAAAATAGGTATAGGAACAGATTTGGGACTTTTATTGTGGCCGCCTAATAGAGGGTGACCGCTTAATGGGTGACGGCTTAATAGAGGTACTACTGTATTACTAAAAACATGGTTAAAAACATTAAACAAATGTAGAGAAGGATAAAATAACCATTGGAAGGGACAAACGAACATCAATGAAATTCCTTTAACCAATCCGAAACCGTTGCATATCAGCGATTACTCACTGTTTTGTCATGTCCGCCAGCATCCGACTTCATCCGCATCCGACCGTTCAATACGACTGAAAAGTAATTCTAGAGAGAAGGTTTGCTGTAAGAGTGTCCGCCTACCCTCTCAGCATTTCAAAGTCAAATACAGAGACGTTTTACCGTGTGTAAACCCTTTATTGAATGCAATACTGGTTGTTTAAGACATTAAAATGTAACACGTATCAATAATTGTTAACTCTAAAAAAATACAAACTTGCATTCTACGAGTAGAATGAGACAAAAAAAATTGTTGAGATTTTTAACAGTTATTTTCAGATAACAATGTTTTTAACTTGTAGTGAATCCGTCACCGTCTTTGACAGCTGTTCTTCTATCCGCAACAGTCAGCTCCGATGCTGTATATCTAACAATCTTGGCCGGCCGAATTGGTTTGGTCACCCGAGGCATCGAACGTCTAATACCTAGAAAATAAAATAGCGAATCCAACAAGTCTCTAACGATGAACAGCCTTGGTTTTCTCATGAGAAATTATTTGGTACTTAGGAGGAAAATATTTGATAACAATTCAAGAGTATCAATCTTACCTTCGGACACCATAGCCACTTCTTGGAGGTCCATATCCTTCGTATCCCATAGAATAACTACAGAGAAACAATTTATAACATGAATATTGTAAATCATTCCTGAAATATCACAGTTCAATTAGGATATATATATACCTTAACTATAAAACAGCAAAATAAACAAATCTCTAACAAGGAATAACACTGATTTTTAAAAGGGGAAGTCATTTGGTCCTTAGGGGGGAAAAGATTTGATGAAAATCAATCTTACCTACGGGCACCATACCCACTTTGTGGAGGTCCATAACCCTCATATCCCCTTGAATAACTACAAAAAATAAACCATTTTTATTTGATAACATTTTCTACCATATCAAAGTCCAATAAACATTTCAACATCTTTCAGATAACATTACCAAGTAAGTACATTAGGAATGTGCTAAAATTTAGATTCATCGTTCATTTTCAATGTTGCCAAAAAAAGATATTGAAACCACAAACTGTTTGAATGGTTGATAACAGCAAAATATCAAAATTCTTAATAATGCCTAATCCATAATAATAAACTTTTACATTCTACTTCCATAAAATAGATAATTCATAAAAGGAGAGTATTACTGGCTGCCTGGTAGTTTACATAATGGCCCTCAGATTAGAATCCCAACTGGCAAGGAGGCAAACCAGTTGCCTATTTACAAACAATCTAAATCAGGTCAAATACAGAGCCAGTGGTTGCAGCAGGACTTAACATGGTACCACCGTATTGCAAGTTCCACACTCAACCATGATGACTCTCATGAATAATTCTTACAATGCCAACTACCATTCAAGGTTTATTTTATTTCTAATGTTTGTTCTATTCTATTTAATTGTAATAGTTAATATAACAAATAGTTAAAAAACATGGTGTATATAGAAATATGTATATATATATTTTTTTGTATTTGACTCTTCTTGTTGTAAGTTTGTATTATGTTATTCAATAAAAGTATTAAAAAAAAATAAAGGTTTGCAACTTACTCAGGAGAACGTCTTGCATATCCTCCTCCTGCTGAACCACGATTGCGTGGTGGTCCATAATCCCTGCCTTGTTGACCACGCCTGTCGTAGTTGTCATAATCCCTCTGAGGTGGACGTCCATAATCACGTCGAGGACCATATGAATACGGTGCTGGTCGATCTCTGCCATAATTATTTCTCCTAAAGCGACCTGTGCTGTTTCTCTGTGTGCAATCTTTTGCCCTAGTTCAAATAAGAGAATATTCAGTAAAAATCATTCTATAAGGCCTTTCTTGCTAGTACTGAATAAATTGCCTACAGTGAAACCCCCTTAATCCGGCCATTGAAGGGACAGCCAAAAGTGGCATCAATAATGGGGTGTCCATATTAAGTGGGTGGCCATAAGGCGGGGTTTAACTGTATTTGGCTTCATTGTCTAACAATACATTACTTCTTTTTACTGCATATTTATTACATTCATATATATTTATTCATTTGTTTTGATTTGTATTATTAAGGAGCATGCAAGCTTAACTCACCAATGTCCTCTCTGCCCACAATGAAAGCATTCATCTTCAGCTGGTTTTCCTTTGCTCTTGGCAAGCTATATGAATAACATCATAACATAAATATGACTATCACATCTTAAACTGTTCCAAAATCTTGAATACTATCAAAATTATTAAATTGTTAAAATGCCTGCTTGAAATCATGTCTTGTTTTTGTACCATGTGATCGCTTCTGGCCAATCATTTTGCTCAAAATTGGTCATGTGGTACAAAAATATCACAACTCCATGGCCAAATTTTCAACGGACATTTAACAATTTGTTTCCGATCTCAGTTCCAAATCTGACAGTTTAGCCTTATCATTTTAATAGCATTCTCTATACAGCTGTTTTAAAAAAGATTGATGTGCCTTCCAATTCAACACTTTTTGAAACAGCTATTATTTGTAAAATACACTACATTACCTGGACTTGTATATGAGTTCCCATAAATTCAGAGTCATCTAATTCAGAAATGGCTTTCTTGGCATTGTCATCACCAAGCATATGCTGAAAATACAAGAAACAATATTATGTTAGTAACAATGCTTTGCCTACATACAGTACTACACAGAGTGGAAAATATACTACTTATGTGAAAACTGCATTGGAATAAGGGTACAGGGTTCATACATTTTTGAAGTTTCTAAATTCTACAACTTTCCATGACTTTTTCGTTACTTTCCATGGCCATTGAAGCCCTCGTCATGACCAGGATTTTCGAGAAGACATTAGTCCCTCTCAGTTAAAAAGACACAGGAAACCCACTTTTCATGCAATTCATGTGATCTTTCACACTGCCTTGCACTCGATTGTTTATCACTAGCCAAAGCGATAATATAAAATTGTGTGTTTCAAAATTTATTTAAGGAATCGAAGTTATATTTTTAGTATGAGGATAAGCATTGTTAATAATGACTTTCCGGGCCTGGAAAACACAAATACAAAATTCCATACTTTCCAGGATTTCCATGACCTGTACTAACCCTGGGATATCCAATTAATAACTTATCAATGAAATATCAGCATTAATCTCATATACATAGTCCCAGCATCCGGCTGTGGGTTATTAGCTGTATTTTTAGTACAAGGTCTCAAAAGTCTAATCATTTGCAGGTGTAATTATTTTAAAATTCTGAGTATTGGTCTGGCTGGGACTTAAACACCGCACCTCTGGTGCTTAACCAGCTAGGCCAACCGGTCGGCGATTTACTTATTGATATTGATAGGTAAATCAATGACCAATGGATAGTCACTACAATGTTTCTAATTGATAATCATTGATTGTCAAAAATAGTAATAATCAATTGATGCCAATCAAGCCAGCTATTGTAATTGTAATTTCATTGATTGGTCATCTGTGGGTGAGACGATAAATGCATGCACAAGTTAGATACGTGGATGATATATATTTATAACTCATTTCTTTTAAAGGTTTTGTGTATTAAAATCCAATGACTGCTTTGAAGTTCAAGTAATAATGGCAAAGATCAACTAGTGTTTATATATACAGCCACAAACGATAAATATTTATTTTAACTTACTTTTATTACATTAACATTGATATTAGCTTTTAATATAATTTGAATAACTTCTTAATATAGCTTATTTTTATAATTATTAACTTATGTTTTTTTATTATAATTTGTATTTGTAAAGCGCTCAAAAAGCATTAATATTATTATTATTGTTGTTATCAACTCAATCAAGACACGTCTCTGCGAGAGCATCGGTTGTTCACTGATTGCCAATACTAATCAATACTCAATATAATAGTTTTATAATAGTTCTAGTTTTATCGATCATTAAACATAGACGAACCAACATCGTCTAGCAACTCGATCGTAAGATATAAAGTTTGAAAGAAAGGAAAAAACAAACTTAGCTTACCACAAAAGCATAATTTTTCACTCTATCACACTGTGAGACTTCACCATATTTGTGAAAAAGAGTTTGTAGATCCTCTCTGTGGCAGTTGTCGGGAAGATTGCCTACATAAAGTTTCACTTCACCGGGTGCCGAAGGAGTTGGGCCTTTTGGTCGGGTGTCTTGGGCGTCTTGGGTGCTCTCGGAGGCGTTGTTTTCTGATTGTTGATCACCATTAGTGGCATTTGTACTAGTATCATCTGTCAAGACAGCTGAACTAGCTTCTCCGACGGTTTCGTTAGGTTCAGACATGTTTATTTAACGTTCTATTTCTCTCCCTCGTGGAATGCGAACAAAATGGCGTCCGTCGTTTCTCCGACCACAATGCACTGCGCTTATCAGAATTTAATCCACAATGCATTGCAGAAGATCTGGTAGGAAACACTGAGTAAGTAAGTAAGTAAGTAAGTAAGTAAGTAAGTAAGTAAGTAAGTAAGTAAGTAAGTAAGTAAGTAAGTAAGTAAGTAAGTAAGTAAGTAAGTAATAGGTGATATAATGAAATTTGTAACACCGTAAAAAATGTTGACTTAACTTTACTAAGTAAGTAAGTAAGAAAGTAAGTAATGAATTGAAATGCGTTCGGTGTATAAATCAATAAATTGTAGGGATGCAATTTATGGGGTTAACGGTTCCATCTCGTATTTTCTCACCAGTTTTCTCGACCATGAGTCACTGAATCAGCTTCAACTCGTTTCGGCAATATTTCCGGGGTTGTATTTGTCTGAATCACTCGTTACGTCAACAATGACGGCACTTTATGTCATCAGTGAATGCCTTTTGATTCTAGAGGAGGAGGGCGGGCATTAATAAAATTCATAAGACATGTGCGGTCCTCTAACAGAGCTTGAATTTTTTGGTCTTTTCGCTTCCGAAAAAGGGCCTGTGTATAGGGAGCTGGGAAAAGGAGGCTAACTTTGCAAGCTTCCTTCCGAATCGTTTTAACGATTTAAAAATGCCAGCTCTGAAGGAAGGAAGGAAACTGAAGGGAAAGAAGGAAAGGGGAAAGAAAACCACGTCCCTGTTTGCGGGTGTGTACCTGCAATAATAATGACAAATAATTCGTCACCGCTCATCAACCACCAAGGTCTTGATGAGTAAACAACTTGATTTAGTTCAAGTTTATATATGTATATATTATCCTGGAAAGTGTCCCTTAAGTATCTAATGCCTCGTTGTCGCAATCATGTCCATGCACACTCTCAAGCCTGCAAAGGATGTCGATATTTCTCTCTGGTTATCGATTTATTCATAGCATATTTCGGTTGTACGTGTTTGTGTTATATGACCATAACAAATTGATTGTTGCAGTGGTAGATGACATCCAGCTCCCGGGGGGACTCCCTTTGAAAATGGATAGGGGTGCTCGACGGACGGTTTTGAAAATGACCCTAAAAGGTACACATAAATTAACTCAGATAGTAATTTCAGACCCTAAAAGGTATGACCACATTAAAAAAATTTTCGATATGTATAAGTTAAGTTCGAAAACTGACCCTAATTATAAAAAGGTACGGTGCCAGTTCGAGACCCTAAAAGGTACGCGAGGGACTTATTTTCGACCCTAAAAGGTCCGTCAAGCACCCCTATCCATTTTCTAAAGGAGTAACCCCCCCCCCCCCCCCCCCCCCCCGGGGATCCAGCTACATCCTTTGCAGGCTTCAGAGTTTGAGTTTGGACTGTAGCTTCGGCTGCGACAACGATTCTTGGAATAGGTGTATTTCTATGAATTATGGTTTATGGCAGTCCCACAAAACTCTACGGGACCAACCGTGTATATCATGCGAGGAAAAAAAGGCTGCGAAAATGATCTGATCTGTATTCGATATATAGCAGTGTAAGGCTGAGACGTAATCAATAAAATACCCCAAAACATACCATAGACTCTAGTGTCATTTATTCAAATGGTCTAATTTCTAATTGCGCAACTGAGTAAATGTTTCAACAATGGTCAACCGCAAAACTGAAGCCACGTGAGATATTAACAAGTCTGGTAAGCAGGTAAGTGCTTCGGTTTCGAATGGAAATTGAAATGGAGAGTGAAATAGGAAAGGGGAAGTTGGCTTGGAACACCCATACTAAAGATATAACTGTTATAATATAATAGAGTGTTTAGAGTTTGCGTTTTCGTGTCTTTTGGAAACTAAAACTTGATATTGACCACACCATTTTTCCTTTCACAATTTGTTAGTTTAATTTTTATTTCTTTCATTTTTCGTTTCTATGCACTTTTTATGTTTTTTTATGTTTTTTTTAATAATTTGTTTTTGAATTATTACATATGGTAGTTCTTCATTTTCTATCCGTTCTTCTCCGTTCTTTACTTAATCTCTCTCTTTCCCAGTACTTTGACAGAGCAGCCATGGAACACGGAATTGTGTTTTATGAAAGTTTTTTTAACCAAATATATTTTGTTATTTCTAAAAAGATAATATTTAGTTTGACGGAATTTGAAGACGCGATATATCAATGATAAAAGCTCTGCAGGTGGTATATAATTCCCGCTTTACATTTTAGAAAACCAAATCTGATTGATCCGGTATTTGATGTTTAATTTATTAGAGTAACATAGTTCTTTTATACATCTTGGCGCAAAATGCAATATTCAATGTCTGATTTGATATAATAAATCAGAAAAGTGCAAGAATATCTTCAAGATTCAGAAAGGTGTATTTTATCTGCCCTTTCATTTCCACGTTGATAGCGAATCAGAACTCATCTTCTAAAAGGTTTGAAATGCACGCGTGCTGGAAGAGGGGAGACTCGAGCGAGTGGTCGTGACGTAGATTGTGAAAGCAATGGCGGCTGCATAGTTCACTAAAGGTGTGCATATCCGGTATCGAACTTTGACGGACTCGAGCCACTTTCAGTGTGCAAGAACTGCTCGGAAGTAACTCCAGCGAACAGTTCTTTTATCAGATGTTTAACACACTTCCTGCCCTTAACTTAGAAGACAAAAATCAGTTGATGTGAAGTTTGTTTTTACCGAAACGACAAGACAACTGCGATACGGGGAGGGTGCGGCATACAATATACAATAATTTCTACGCATTCTTCAAGTGAGATTGGATTGTTCCTCACTGCAAGGACCATACACAAGTCGCTGACATAACCCCCAGAACCTTGTGGCAGCAATAATTATGGGGTAAGTTTCGAAAGTGCACTTGATTGCAGTAAATTCTTAAAAGTATACATTGTTTTTGACGGTCATTGTCTCTTATGCTGCTATCGATATTGAGACCTTTTTCTCAAAATATCACATTTTAAATTGCAATTGAAGAAATTCCTAACACCGTTAGCGGCTTTGAGCCATTACACAAGGTATTTAAGCGATCGTGAATTCCTGGAATCGTTTTAGTTCGTTAAATCTGATGGCCAATACACACAAAACATTGGAGACGATACTCAAGTTGGAAACACGTTTCGCTGTTTCTGTTCCTCTTGGACTACAAATACAATCCGAATCCACTGATATTCATTGTTCTTGATGAACAACATTGCTTAGCAGCTTATTATAATATCAAAAACCCTGGATCAGAACGACTAAATTATACTGTTTTGATGATCGGAGCATGATTTGAAAGGCTTTGTAAGATAATGTCTTTCAAGAATGAAACCGAAGGTTTTACAAAATGCCTAAATATAGATCAATACAAGAAAACAATCGTTTTTGTAGGGGGCCGTTCCTCAAGTCAGTAGACCTTACATGAGTGTGGATAATGAACTTAACGATATATAACGTGACGAAAACCCTTTGCAAGATACTGTTTTTTGTTTATCTTTGTTGAAATACCTCGACAAGAAGTAATCATTTTATCGTTTGAAATATTATGTAGCTCTTGTGTGTCCTGCTTGTGTTCTTGTCAGTATCCTATCTATATTTTATAACCGATGTTCCTATGTGGGAGTCAGTGATGGTCAATTCTTTTATATAATACATGTAGCTAATCTATGCTTTAATATAATACAAGGATTTTTAGATGACAAAAGATTTCTTCTTTTTTTTGTAGTAGTCATTTTAATGTTTTTTTACTTTTATATAGCATAAGTTTTATATTGCTTGTCAACAAACCCTATGAAAAGAGCTTATCATGCACATTATACATAGCAAGGCATTCATTCTGCTATTATATTTTACCTTCCAAGGACATTATAAATAATGTAATATCCTTTTAAAGATATTTTCAATTTGCCTACTTGAATTTTAATCCCTTTCCTAATTAGTACATTTTATCAGTGTGTTTTATAGTTATTATCACTATTTTTGAAGGCATTCCTTAGTTTATTTATACTTGATAAGTGTGCCTTGGTTCTCCATGAATTAAAATTTTCTCTCTGTGGTTGGAGATGTTCCCTAGAGGCATTTTGCACTTTATAATGCAACACTCACACTTGGTGGTTTTAATTGAAGGTCTTGCTTTTATTTAAACTCCACAGTATATTGTGTAAAACAATTATTCTATTTTCATTCCATCTTGTTATTAACACTTCCTGTATGAAGACCCAACTTGACAGTGCATGTCCCAGTTGTAACGAAAATATTTCAACATCAATAAACAAAGTACAAAATCTGTTTTTACAGATTCTTTAAGAAGGAACTTTTGACAACCTCAATTCATGTTATAATTATTACCAGAAATGTTCTTTGTAATTTTACTTTCAACTTAAGGCATATATTTGGTGCATTTTGTTCTCCCGTCAAACATCAAGTATTGAATTATGGTGAATAAACACAGCCAAGTCTATTACCCATCTTGACAGAAATTACAGTAAAATATTTGCTTTATTATAGAACTTTAAAATAGACAAACATCAAATAATTTTGTTATTTTTATGTCAAATGTGTACATTAATGCAATATTTACAATGTCAATTCTTTAAATACCTTCGGCATTTTTAAAGAATTCCGTATAAGTGTGACATATTTTAATTAAATTCTAAGATTCTCTGTATGTAAGAGGATAATCAACCTATAGTTATTGACATATAGATTATTTTAGATATAGTTTTTGAGGTTTTAAGGTCATAATGCTCCTAAATGCTTTCATATGTAAACAATTTCAGACTGAGTATACCAAACATTGCTGTCAAAAACTGTAATTCGATATAGAATGAACAAACAGTTTGTTGCAGGAAAAAAATTCAGGATTATGCTCCAAAACATCTAAATACGAACATCTCAAGTTAGAGGAAATGTTTCAAAAATACATTTCATTTTTGATATAATATTTCTATTGAGTGATTGTTACGTGATATTTGATTATGAGATTATTTTTAATATAAAAATAGACAATATCTGAAGTTTTGCTGTTAATTTTATACTTATTAATCAAAGATCATGTTGATGCCTATCTCTAGGTACTTCACTCTAATAAACTGCATTGTGAGATAAAGAACCTTTGCAGATAAGGAGAGACAATTTTATTGCTTGATAAATCTCTATCTGATAGATATTTCAATTAGCACTGATCTATTATTGACTGTGATTTCTGTTCGAACAGTTCCTAGTTGATCAATTATTTATTTTTGATGACATTTTTAGAAATGGTACAAAAACATGTATTCTATGTATTTAGGTGTAAATTATTACACATCGTGCGACCCCTTTTCACACAGTTTCAGTTATACTATCGTAAATTCACAATGTTTCGCTTTTGAGATTTGCAAAAAACCTGCGGAAGTCTAAGCTACATGTATAATTTGCAGTAAGAAATACAAGTATAAATGGTTACTTATGCTCTGCATGTTAAAGAATATTACTATTATGCCTGTGCAAAAGTTGTCATTTTATATTCAATTTGTTTCTTATTGTCTGTATTTTGTAATAAACATTTATAGAGTAATATTCAGTATAACAATTATCAAATAGTGGTATTATTTTTTATATTTATTTTATATTTATATGACACATATTCCATATAAATAGGCTCATATGTACTTAACAATTATACGCTGTATATAAGTTTTAAGTGTGTCTTTAGAAACACTTACACAGGCCGCTTATCATGTATTGCAGCTTTGAGCCATCATGTCCTTATTGTTTGAGTGTATTATATAAATAATGTCTAAATATTTTTTTCATATGAAACAATGCGTGATAAATTGCAATTGAACTCAATATTAAAAGTGTTTGGTGTATTTTTAATCTAATAAAGCTGATTGGCGATGATTATTAATTTATTGAAGTAACTGCTTGAATATTGTGTTTTGAGTATGCTTGAAGTGTTCATCTTGAAGAACATTGATCCAAATGGTCTTTTTTTACAAAAAAATAATAGCTTCTTACAATTTGCAATAATTAATAGTATCAAAAATACATGTACATGTTATTGTAAAACAAATTGCATATTGTATCTAGTATGCATTTAAGCTGTGCTTTTTTTTAAATGTGTAATTCTAAAATTCATCCACAAATCACTAACCACAAAATTGTGTAGTTTTATGCTATTGCACATTGGAGCAGTATATTTTGTAAAGTAACATGAATGTTTATGTCTATCCACGATTGTGGTTTTATTCAAAGCATGCAATTTTATAAAAGCAGTAATAATATTATATGTAGTATTATGATTGTTTAATATCTATTCATGATTGTAATTTCATTCAAATCATGTATATAAAAGCAGTATATTATATGTAGTATTATGATTGTTTAATATCTATCCACGATTGCAATTTTATTTAAAGCATGCATATAAAAGCAGTATATTTTATGTAGTATTATGATTGTTTAAAGTCTATCCACGATTGCAGTTTCATTCAAATCATGCATACAAAGGCGATATATTTAATGTTATGTAGTAACATGAATGTTTAATGTCTATCAAGGATTAATTGTATCTCTTATGCCTATTCTTCATTCCAGACATATTTACTACTACTGTGATTTCTGTTCATTTACTTGATAATAAATGCACATGGCAAGGTCTTAATAGTGATGGATATTTGCCCTATTTGCCTCCTCAATTAGCTTCATTGAATAGTTGTTATGTACAGCAAAACTTTCTGTTGAATTATTGCTTTGTTTTGCAGTGAAATCATGCTACCATGTAGCTATGTTATTAGAGTTGTTAAGGATCGATTAAGGGTCAAAGAGCAACACAATTATGATCACTATTTGGGTTATACATGTATGTTTTATCAGCAGCCAAAACTTGTAATTATATTTACAATTTCAATATATAATTCTACAGTTCTATAACTGATAAATCACTCTGTTGCAATCTTTTGATTTGTTTAGGTTGATTAAGTTACTATTACAAGCATAGTTTATTTGAACAATTTCAAATTAAAAAAATATCTAGGGATATAATATATCTAAGCTTGTTGACATTAGGTTTAAGGTCATGTGTAGTCTGATCTAATTGGCTTGGTGGTGATTAGATCACTGGAACACTACACCACCTAGACTGTATTTTTTTATGAAGAGAATAATTTTATGACAACACCATTTTGAGAATATCAAGCATTTTGAAGGATGAAATCATTAGCATAACTAATCAATTGATTAAAAATACATGCTATATTTAATAATAATAATAATATTGGAGCTAAATATAAGATAATAGCTGATATAATAAACAATTATTATAGTAGTAGATATGGATAAAATGCATGTCATTTAAAAAATAATAGTATGAACAGTGTTATATTTACATGCATAAATCTTGCATAGTCTGCTACTATATTAATTGCTTTACACAAACTTATATAAAGAGGTGGAGGTGTCGAATTTCACACCTAAGTGTCAGAATTCCACAGGCAAACCAGACCACAAATTTAAATATTTCTCTAATATCTCAGTGTAAAAAAAATTGCTTTGGAAATTAAAACTTATTTTATTTATCCCTATGTGAAATTGAAAGTTTGTACCGCAGCCCAGAGTAAAAAGCATTTTCTTAGAGCTTTGAGAGACTATCCAAGTAAATTACCTCATAAAAAAAATCAATAAAAAGGTTATACGAATTCGCTCTATTAATTAAAGCTGATATTAAAGAAGATTGACTGTTTTGAAATGCTCTTTTTGATAAATATATTATGTGACATAAGCATTATAACTTTGTTTTTACACAAGAAAGTTCAATCTAATAGCTACCACATAAAAGGAGAAATAATGTGTACCCCGGATATTCTTAAAAGAAACTGACAATGAAACTGGATTCTTAGTCGCAATAATTATATACTTGGTCACATGACATATACTTTACAAAAATAGCTTGTTTCTTGAGATAGGTATGTACATGATATTATATTAATATCATGATTACATTGGTATGAATAGTCATTAGGCCAAACAAAAAAATATGTGTGTTTCCTGTTGCATGAGAAATATAATTGGGGTCGGTAGGTTGGATTTCTTTTTTTTTTTTACTGATATAACTAAATTTGATGCCCGTCATTGTAGTTGACGCCATTTCTAAAACGAATTACTAAAAATAAACTTCAACAAATCGTTGTCGAAATGAATGAGCTTTTATGGGTACCCTGTGGTACATTCGGGAATGGAAAAAAAATATTAGGGTCAGCAAAAATCGGTAAGAAAATTAGGGTCGGTCACGCAACAGGAAACACCATATGTTTTTGTTTGGCCTTGGGGATATTTAGTCTACGGTGTTGGGACTTCACAAATACCTCCCTCTGCTTTTGGGGCATTTGATTAGTGACATTCATCACTAATCACCCTCAAGTTATGCTATTACTTATAATTAATCTTTTGACTGTATATTTCCAGGGAACACAGTATAACCAATGCCAAGGCATCTGTAATGCTTTATGATAATGATAAAAAACAATGGCAACATTCAGGAGGCGCACCAGGCTTGTCACGGGTCAACATTTATCACCACCCTGTTAATAACACATTTAGAATAGTAGGACGCAAACTGGATGATCATGCAGTAAGTATACAATATCTATCAACAATGATTGAATTCTTTTTTAATTTTTTTTGGGGGGGGGGGGGGGATATCCAGAATAATCAAGGCAATGCAAGTTTAATCAGCCAAGGGCGGAGTAGGAGGAGGTTAATTATTCTGATATCACAAAAACTGTTGTTTTATTATACATGTATTGTTTTGGATGATAGTAAGCAAACATACTTTTACATGAAAAGCAATGTTTATGAGCAAAAGAAAAGGAAAGTTTAAAGTAAATTAACACTTTTGGCGAATGATGCATTGAGGGCACAACCTATATATGTAGGTTATTGAATCAACTTATCAATCAATCAATTAATCATTCAACCGATCAATCAATCAATCATTCAACCAATCAATCAGTCAATCAATCAATGACTCAACCAATCAATCAGTCAATTTACTAATCAGTCAATCAAACAATCTGTAAATATATCAATCAATCAACCAATCACTCAACCAACCAATCAGTCAATCAACCAATCAATCAACTAACCAATCCGTAAATCATTCAGTCAATCAACCAACCAATCAACCAATCAACCAACAAATCATCCAGTCAGTCAAACGACCAATCAATCATTTACCCAATCAACCAACATACCATTTAATCAATAAATAAATTTACCAATAGAGCTATGAAATAATGACAAAAATCATTGTCAGAGTACCACAAGATTGGTTCTCTTTTTGATCAATATAATGAATATATACACCAGTATCAATTGTTAAAAATGTATCAAACATGTGCTGTGCTTCTCACAGTAATCTTTATCATATCAGTGCAATGACTAATATCTATTTGAGATACAGTAAAAACCCACATATAAGAACCAGTGGATTAAGAACCTCTTGGCAGAAATTTGCCATTTTAATACACCTTAATATAAGAACCTGTTTAGCCAAACAGGATCAAGCAGGTTCTTATATATGGGTTACAGCCAAATTACAGGATAAACAACCCAGAAGTTACTTGACACAGTTTATTGGAAAAATGATATAATTTTACAAGAAAAGCCCAATATAATAGTGCAAACACTATATTTATATGTAATGCTAGTCCAAACCGAGCTTATTTATTATTCTTATAATAAGAAATAATAACATATCCCCTTGATAACAATTAAGAACCTAATTAAGAACCTGTTTTGCCTAAATTACCAACAACTACCCCTTTATACAAGAACTTTTTTGCCAGACTTTAAAAAAATAAAGGTTCTTAACTTAAAATAAAGGTGTTTACTGTAGTTAATTTATGTCTATTTATGATTTAATTTATAGTTGGTTTCACATTACTCTACATGGTTGTATTTGTACCTAAGTATATCTGTCACATGACCAATTGTATATTATTGTGGCTTAGAAACTTGTTTTAGGAATACTCAAAACATATACAGACCACAAAATAGGACAAAAATTTGGCCTGCCACTTCACTGATAAGAAACAGCAAATTCAAATTCCCAGCAAATTGTGACTGCAATTTTCTTATCAATTTGACAGTTCATATTTTTTTTAAGCACACTCACTGCCAAAACTTAAATTGGCCTGGCATTTGGCCATAATGGCAGGCAGCTTTTTCGAGCTCTGATATACTCAATCAATTAAACATTTAATATAACTAAATGATAAATGTATTAGGGCAATTCCATATGAGAGAGCAAAAATTCATCAAAATGAAAACAAATAATCTCAGGCCAACTATACCATATTTGAATAGAGTAATAGTTGAGTGATTGGAAAATATATGACTCGGCACTACGTTAACTTTGAGGGGGGTCTTTGGCATATTCAGAAGTATTTAAGGTAGATCTGGCACAGGCCTTGGATTGTTCTTACTTAACTATTTATCCATAATTTACTCTAAAAAGCTTCATTAGCTATAGCATGACTTTTTAGTTATCAGTAGAAATCCCAATTTGCTCCTCCCCTCCCCTCCCCCCTCAGTCAAAACTGCAAAATTCCAGGCAAAAGCAACCATTTAAAGTGTGATATGAGTAGATTGCAGAAGGATAGGGTAATAAAGAGGTTAAAATAGGTGAATATTTCATACAATGTAACGTCCATGACAGGACCTGTAACGTCCATGACACTAGTTTTTCACCCAAAGGATAAAAAGGAGCAAAAAGGATAAGATGTCAAAATAACAATATAGAACATAAATATAATCCCACTGCCATATCTATATACCCTTATTGGTTTTCTCTGGTGAAACATATCTGAGCATTTTTATATTGAAATTGTTCACTAAAAAGTGTGGTTGTTTTTTTGTAACATCCATGACAATTACTTATTAATTCATATTTTCTTATAGATTTGAGGTAGAGCAATTCTTCATCCACTTACCAATAAGGCTCAACCCAAAGTATCTTATCAAAAGGACAATTAGCAAATTCATGCCTTTTTCTAAATTATATATGGAATTGAAGTTAAAAAAAAGCCTTCAAATTTAACGTCCATGATCATGGAATTGCCCATTAACTGTAATACACCATGTATTCTATTCCAGGTTGTAATCAACTGTGCACTGGCCCGTGGTTTAAAATACAATGAAGCTACTCCAACGTTTCACCAATGGCGTGACCAACGACAAGTGTATGGTTTAAACTTTCAGAACAGTGAAGATGCTGTTAATTTTGGGCAAGAAGTACGGAAGGCTTTGGAGGTATTAAAAGAGGCATCAGCAGCTCCTGGTAAGAACTTATTTTACTTTTTGAAGGGCAAGCAAACACAGCCGTCAAACGACTACGCATGCGTGGCAAAATTTTCACAGCGCTAAATTTTGGATTGTAAAAGTGTTTGAAGTCCATTTATAAGAAATTCCCTGAATATATAAGCTTGAAGTTTCATGTACATAACCTTTGTTATATTTTAAAGCCACCATGAGTCTATAGTTTTGTATTTTTGTTTATATTTTGAGAAAAAGTCCATGCGAAAATTAAGCCTTGGAACGAAGTTGGTGTTGGATCATTTTACTTGTGTTTTCGCGCATGCGTAGTCGTTTGACCGCTGTGTTGGGCAAACATGCTTGGATCCAGATAATGAGTGGGGGAGGGGAGGGGGAGGGTAGCAGTCTTGTATATTGATGCTGGTGATAGACACAGGGTATTTAACAAAATACAGTAGATAGCAAGTAGGTTTTTCCTTCGCCATCAAGAAGAATGACTATTAAGTAAATTTAGTTGTGGTTTATCAGAATTAATTAGAAATAGACATGTATGCTACTTCAAGTATAAAAAAATCCATGTCTATTTTATTCTGGAGGTTCTGTAGTATAATATACATTGTCTATTTGTGACTATTTAGTAAAAAAAAATCACTCAAGTAAACACAAAATAATAATAATAATAATAATAATAATAATAATAATAATAATAATAATAATAATAATAATATTAATAATAATAATAATAACTTTTTTAACCTCTCAATCTTCTAGATGGACGCAGTGAGCCCTTCTAATTGGGAGACTCACTCATCCTCACTACCTTTATGTTTAATATTTTGCACACAACTCCGCTCACATGTTCATTTTTGCTTCATTAAGAAGAACTATTTAGAAGCACGCACAGTGTATTTACTTGTTTGATTTTCTTGTTTTTTTCTTAACCGCCTACCCTGAAGAAGTGCAAGTTATATGGAAGCTTGGTAAATTAAAATTAGTGTACGGCTGATCAGAAGGAAATTGAAAAGAACTTTTGCATGGTCAAAGTAAAAGCACTCTTTTATAATAATATCAAAGACTTGATTAGAATGACTTTATTGTCATATATCCTATACATGTATTCAGAACCCTTGTTCTCTGTTGAACAGCTCCACAGCAGTATTACCAGGACACAGTTTCAAATGGACCGCCACATGAAGAAATGGTACGCCAACAAAGACAGAATGCTGACTATGATTCCCACGATAACTATAGCTCAAGAACAAGGGTACCGTCAGCTAGTGGACAGTACAGACAGTATGACAGCCAATTGTCTGGTGGTGGATCAGAATCAGAAAGCCCAAATGTGAGTATTGAACACTTTTAGGTCTGCTTCTTCACACAAGAATAAGTATAAAGCATGCATCAGTGATGTTGTTTTGTTGCACATGTCAACAAGACTAGCCCAAGAGCAAAGTAGAGAGATTCCAGACAGTGTATTGTTGTTACAAATTGGTTTCATGGATGTGTTTTTTTTTTTTAATGAATTTTAGTTGCTTATGTATTGCTGACATTGTAAAGCGATGATATTAATATGATAATAACACTATAACACTTATGATATTAACACTATATAAATAATAAATTATTATTATTAATAATTATTAATCATGGTTTCTTTTTGTAAAATGTTTTTTTTTTAATGAATTTAGTTGCTCATGTATTGCTGACATTGTAAAGCATTGTTGAACCTTATGGAATTAATGCTATATAAATTATGAATTATTATTATTAATAATTATTATTTTATGCATGTATTCATATCAGTGACAGTTGCTTTTGTGTGACTAAATAAGTGACTAAATAAGTGACTAAATTGGTCACACAACACAAGTGACCTTTGCAAATGTTTGGCAGATCTTTTGTAGTGTGATTTAATTACACAACAAAATATCTGTCAAATATTTACAAGGTCACTCTTGTTGTATCGCCATAAACTCGGTGAAAACTTACATTTGTCAAACTTATTATAACACTAATACATTAGTTAAAGGTTTATTATCATTATTGGAGTGTTTAAGTTTAATCATACACAGAATAACATGTGTTTGATTACGTGATTTGAATCAAAGTACTGTTGTGTTTGTGTTTCGGCCCAGCGGGTTCTTAATTAAAGCGCTTTCAAAACTGATCGCTTGTTGGCAATAAATTCGGCAAAAAGTTACATTTGTCAAACTTATTATCACACTAATACATCAGTTAATGGTTTATTACCATTATTGGAGTGTGTTTGATTTAAGTAAACACCGAATTATGGTAATAAATCAGTTTATTTCGTATATTTGTATGTATAAGTGACATTGACCATACTGCCTGTGCGTGGCATTTTGGCAATGAAGATGAAAAAAAAAATAAAGGCGAAACCTATACTCAGATTCCACAGGAATCCCGAGTAATGATGAGTCTTACAAAGACTAACTCTCCATGTGTGAATTATGTTTTATATCTTGAAAAAAAAAATCAGTTAGTTCAAAGCAATTTTTCATTTTTTTGAATTAAAAAATTGATTTCCTATATAAGCCACACCCTTCAATGATGAAGTCATTTTAACAGGAAATTATTAAAACATGTTTCATGGCCTTTAGAAATTTAAAGGCTTGCTGATGTTACAAAGATTTTGAATTCACTAAATTTCACACAAAATTAATTTCAAGTTATCTACTTATTATAAGTAGAAGTTCTTTTTTCTTAACAATATACTTGTATTCAATTATCATACATGTGTATTGATAATATTATTTACTCATACTTATTATTGAGCATTCTTGATTTTCAAGATCATTCTAGATGTCTCAATCTCTTCTGTATATTAGTCTGTTTTTGTTTTGAAAGTCTAAGAACATATTAAAAAAACATAGATTTATAGTGCATTTCCTGATTTTCAAGCTGTAAATGTACTTGTCTTTGTGTTTTATTTTCTATTGTTAGTTTAATTTATTTATTTAATAACTTCCACCAGAACAAAATATGTAATATGTAATAGAAAAAAAAAACTGTGGTGTGCGACAACACAACAGAGCGAACACAATGTTATTATTATTTATTGAGAAGTAAACTAAGTAGAATTGAAAACATTTCTACTAACACTAATATCTTTCATACTTTCTTACAATGTTATACTTTTATGTCTTATCAAATAACAGTGTTTTTTTATGTTTTCAAATAACATTTTGTGCTGTTCTTCAATGAAGTGAGACAACTGTTTTACTTGTTATCATGATCCTACAATGTTCTAGTAACATCCGTGTCCTTTGTTAGCCCTCAGGGCGTTTTAGACCAGCAACACATGCTGCTATTAATTAGTTTGATTCTATAGACTTCAAGGGTGTGACTCTATACTCCACCTACCTATGATAAGGCCACTTAATTTAGAATCTCAAAGCTAATATTCTTGGGTTGTTGTCTATGAAGCTTTGGTTAAACTTCGGCATTGATATAGTGCTTGTGAAGGTGATTATTGTTTAATAAAATTAAGACTTCGATTATCATGACTTTGATGATGTAATGATGATGTCATTTTTTTGTGTTGGTGTAGATGATTGTGATATATTTGTGCGACAGTCCGTGAGAATGTCTAGAATGCACCCTTTTGTTTCATCTCAGAGGTTTATTTTGGTAGTTAACCTCAAACAATAACCTTTCATAAGCTCTTGAGAGCCATATGTTTCTCTCTTTGTATGCTCAATTAAACACTCCTGGTTAAAGACTGAAGTTATAAATCTAGGGAACAATGTATGCTTCGTATCCTTCACAAACTTCACTGGTAGGAATTGATATGTTGTTATGCCTTAAGGTAGACTATTTCTTGCTAAGTTAAGAAGTCAAGTTAATAATCCTCTAGTACACTATCATTGAGAATGATAAGAAGCTATTGATGATGGATAGTTTCAGGATTTATTACCGACATCTAATCTTTTTAATTCAGTCAGGCATTTATTTCCATTAGGAAATTGTGAGCAGACCCATGTAACTGACTTGAGACGAAATTCACAGGAAGTTTTTCTTTTATCTTCATTTTGAAAGAAGCTGTTCAGTTTGTTTATTGAAGCAAATATTTTCTAAATAATTCCTTGTTTGCCCTGAACAAGGATCAGTATAATCAGTAAGTTAAACTCTACAGTGACTCACTATAGTGTACGTATTGAAGCTCTTAATCTTTCAAAGATTGGGATTCCCGAAAATATTTATATTAGTAGACTAAGTCTTCTGTTCGAAATGTTTATAGTGTCAGAATAATTTACAGTGTTCATATATTAAATAGTTCATTTAACTTGAGGTTTTGACTGTAACTGTGGTAGTCAAAATGTCAAGTTCTAAAAAAACGTTCTCTTACAATATCAATTTTATTGTTAGTTTTGGAAGTTGTATTAATATGATCATTTAGGTTTTGTTTAAATATAATATTCTAACATTACTCAAACATAATTTGTTTAAAAATCAACTTTTCAATTTAGAAATGTGGTATTTCATTTTACATGTACTATATAATTTTTAATGTTGTTATCATAATATGATACTACATTACATTCTACTCGTCGCCTGATGTCGAAGGTTATTCGTTGCAGTTGAAACATCGGGCTATCAAACCTTAGACATTTGTGAGACAAATGAATAACATTCTATTTAATAATATAATAGTATGACAATAATATAATAATAATTTACTATCATAATATATACATGTCATAATATAATGTAATTATCTAAATGTAATAAATAGATATAATAATTTGCATTGCATCCCCAAAATAATGTCCCCCTATCTACAAACCCAAGTTTTAATATAATTTTTATTTCTGTTTCAGTCAAGTCAAATTTCTGTAGCGTCATCAATAACACAAGCCGCTCCAGTACAATGTAAGTAAAAAGACATTTACATCAGAAAACTTTAATTTAATAAATTAACAATACCCGCATTAAACCATTTTAATTATTATTTTTGTTATAATAGTATTGAACTCATGAAACAAAAGTTTTTAATAAGTACTAAAAAGTATTGAATAGTCAGTGATAATAAAACAGTAAAAGCAAAGAATTGAGTATGAATTTGTACTTTTTTGTGCAAATTATTGTTCACAGATTTAATTAATGCAAGCACTATTTGCCCTGCTATCACTCTCTCTCTCTCTGACATGAAACATTCTTAAAATAAATACATGTAAAGCCTCCTAAAAGCTAAAAATGTTTGGCGGTTTGTTTGCTTGTTTAGTGTTTTAAAATAGAGCTTTGTTTTTCAACCCAACTACTCTCATTTGAATAGTGAATCAGCTTCATAACAATGAAGGAGTTGTGTCAATTCCTTTAAAATGAAACTGTGGGTTTAGTCATGCCTTATAGTCCATGCTTTATGCTAATAACTTCTCATCAGCAAATCATATTACAGCTGTGTTAAAACTGGTGCGTGATATCTAAAATATCACTCTGAAACCAGTTTAAACATCCAATGAATTTTGTGATATTTTTGAGAAATAACATTGTATTATGATGAGTCTGGGTAGAAGGTTTACAATCGATAATTCATCCAGTCACCGTTGGAATCGTTCATTAAGACATTTCCCAGCATTTAAAGAAGTATGTCCATATTGTGGAAGTAGTTATAACAGACTAAGTAAGTTCATGATAATTCCTTATCAAGCGTAATGGTTTCCTGTTTCACTGTTGGGGTGATTATTTTGGGTGAAGGGCATTGATGTGTCTAGCAGCAATGAAATTTGTTTAAACTCAACATGTGAGAAGTGATGTGTGTTAAAATATTTAATGTAGGGGGAAAGTGAGTGTGAGTGTGCCGAATACTTGAACATTACCAGTGATGTGTGTTAAAATATTTAATGTAGGGGTATATATAGTGAGTGTGAGTGTGCCAAATACTTAAACATTAGCCACTTCATGGCTAGAGAGATTTGGTTACAACTTTCTGTATTTTCAATGTAAAACATTGTTTTATTTATTTTAAACTTTCAGTTTTGTATGTTCATAAATAATTTAACATGATTCAAATTTGCTTGAATGTTGAAATAGTAAGCAGTGCCAAGTTAAACTGTGATGGTGAATTATAAGCCTCAGAGTTCTGTTTCCTATTTTGTGATAATTATTAATAAAAACTGGCAAAGATTGAAGAAACATGCCAGTATAACAAATACAAAATAATTGTTAAAACTAAACAATTTTATATATTTTATGAAATTTCCATCTACAATATTGCTTAGTTAACCAATTTCAAGGAAGTATAACTTCAAAAAAAAAAAAAAAGTAAATATTATTAACAAGGCATACTATCTTAATCAATGGCAATCGATCACTAGAAATAGATAAATATCAAAATTAGTTAAATAATTAATATTGATTGGTGTTGGTCACTCGATAATCAATCGATAGTCACATACACTTTGTCTATGTCGGCCATTGTTTGATCATTATCAATTGCCAATATCAATAGATTGATTGTTATCAATTAAGTATACCACATATTAACCATAACTAAAGATTAATATTTGCAGAGTATTTTTGAAATGAAATAAACTTCCTTCCTTCCTCAAGTCTAGTATAGACACTCTGCAATTTATAATAAACATATATTTGTGATAAAATGTTGTAGTTTTAAAAGATTGGTCTACATAATGCATTGCAACCTGGCCTTGGGTTAGGGGGTTAGGCCTCTTAAAGATTGATGTTTAGGAACCAAAGTAATGTTAGCATTTTTCTGTAGCTTCAGCACCACAAGCTCCGACACCTCCACCAGCTCCTCCAGCTCCAGCTGCACCACCAGCTCCTGCTCCTCCTCAGCCTCCACCCGTTCCAGGAATAGGTGGACCTCCTGCTCCACCACCACCACCACCTGCACCACCAGTACCTAGCGGAGGAGGAGGAGGAGGAGGAACTTTAGCTGACCAGATAGCTGCTGCTAAACTAAGAAAGTCATCTAGGGTAAGCCTTGTATATTATACAGTATTGGAAGCTACAATGATCTTTATTGTACTCTCCAATAGAAAAACAATCAGAACAAAAACACTGATTTACATAATGTTGATTTAAGTTTGCTGGTTTTCAGAAAGAACTGAAAAGATACATCTGAACCTCTCTACAATTATTGGATCTTTAAAAATGGGATTCTCAAGTCACGGCTCTCAGGCAAAAACTTTGACTTTGACTTTGACTTTGCCTTTCATCCATTCTTGAAAACCATTCCCATTGAACTATCATAACAGCTTTTGTTTTCCTGATGAATTATTAATGAGTTTTATAAGTAAAGTAGAGATATGTTTGGTATAGTTTAATAAACGAGCAGGAGTGTTTTATCAGGATTTAAAACTACAAGGCGAAGCCAAGTGGTTTTAGACCTGATAAAGCATGATCTGGGAGTTTATTAACCCTTTGACTATACTGGGCTTTTTTGACATTTTTGAGCGATTTTCTGGATATAATTGATCCGTAGGATTTCTTGACTCCATATTTGGCGTTACCATGGAAAGTGCTGCTGTTTTGTAATCTCAGGGGCTCAAGTTCTCAGGCCACATGACTTTTAGATCGTTTGAAAGCATCGTTGGATATTTACACTGGCTCAAAGTTGGCTTAAATCGGAATTTCGTTAATTTTAGGGTCATATTTTGCCTTTAGTCACTACTGGAAGAGCATCATTAAGCTTCAAGGTAGCAAAGAGCTCACTTTCTGGAAGAAATCAGCGAGGAATCTCACTTTGTCAGCAAAAAATGATCGATGTTTGGTTCATTCGGTTTTGGCGGGCTTAGAACAAAGTTAGGTTTGGAGTTCGACTAAAGGCAAATTCTCGGACCTGCCGCGGTTATTTATCGAAGTTGTGATGATAGAGGAACACAACAAGCACGAAATATTGGCAGAAAACCGAGGTGACCCTAGACTTATAAAAAAATTATAAAAGGACAGTGGGGGGAACTCCATGTGGAAAATTGTCATGGTTACCCACAATGCTTTGCAGTCGTAAATACTTGAAAACACTTGCGTATCAAAATGGCCGTAATCAAACGACCGCAGCTCAGTTCGTGAAGTGAAAAAAAGTGAAAAAAACTTGCCAAAGCAATTGCACAGGGACTGAATTTTGTTGTGAAAACGGCCTTTTTGTCTAAAAACGATTTTTTGATAAAAAAATCCAAGGTCAAAAAAGTGTGATTTTCACTATTGAAAAATAAGGCAAAAACGGTCATTTTTGACTTTCCTAAAGTTCATATGGAATTTTTGTGCTAAAATTGCTTGTTTCTTGTGACTGACATGCTATGAAAATTTGAAAAACTTCCTACTGCTTACTAACATTCAAAAGGCTGGGAAAATTTGGCTTGTTTAAAGAAGTTAGAATTTTTCAAAGTAAGTTCGTTTTTTTTACAGGGGGTTTCGGGCGCCGTAGGAGTCAAAGGGTTAAACAGGTTCAAAAACTCCAACCTATATTTTGTGTTTTTGTAAAAAAAAAAAAAAAGATTTATGAACGTTTATTAGACAAAATTCAGGTTAGAGTTTGTGTAAATTAGGGTGCATCTTTATCATTAGTTAAAACACTTGTCACAGTTACAATTTCTTTTGTCAATTTATCATGAATTATTAATGAGTTAATGAATTCTAATAATAGCCTGTGTTATTATTCAGGGTGACACTGGAGGCAATGATGGGGGTATGAGAACTGAAAGATCTGGTTCAAGATCAAATAATGCTGCCGGCGTAGGTGGTATGGATATGATGGCAGAAATGCAAAGAAAATTAGCTGCACGGTCAGTATTACAGTATGAATCAAAACACCGTGGGCACCTAGAAATATTTTAGAAATCCTTTATTGCTCGTTGAACAACTCAGAAACAACTATATCACTGCAAGAAGTTTGACTGATGTGTAGTACGATAAACTTTTTGTAGTTGGAGTTAATTGTTTGTGAGTTGTTCAACGAACAATAAACAATTTTTAAAATATTGTGTAGTTCCAGAAAATATCCATACCCCCCCCCCCCCCACCCCCCCCCCCCCCCCCCCCCCCCACGGAGGGTTTTTTATTTTTAGACCCCCCTACCCCCTGGAATTTCCATTCCAGAGGGTCTTCAAAAGACCCCCCTACCCCCTGGAATTTCCATAATTTTCCCACTTGCTTTAATACCCCTTGGAAAACCTCAAATTCATACCTAAAACGCTTTTTATGTCTATAATTCGCGGACAAAGGCGTTAATTAATGGTACAATTTTTGTTGTTATTACGTAGCCACAAAAAAGTAAAAAACATTTGATTTTCGGCTTCTGATTTTGTAAGTTACTGTGCATGATTATTTTCTTGGGGGTACCAACCAGTTTGAAGATAAATCTTGCAAATTTAGCCAGTTTATTTTTGAAAATATCGTGAAAAGCGTCCTGGCGCCGCCGCCGTGGGTCTCACACGAGCACAGTTTATGTGTCACAAACTTACATCAGAGATCGCGATTTATAGCAAAAAACGGTTAAATACTTTCAGAATATGTTCTTGCCTTTTTTAACAGTTAAAATGTCATGCTTTTACAGTGCTTTTGGGTCCTTTTGCGAGCTAAACAAAACTACACTGGTGCGTTACGTGACATTTGACACGTGAACGGTAAGGCGCAATTAGAGGGACTGGGAACGACTTGGCCGCCATTTTGTCTTGCTCGAAGCAAGAAATGCAACTTAGAGAGACAAAGTGTTGAAATAAATGCCTGGAAAATCTTGGAAGCTTTACAACAAGCAATTTCAGATGCACTTTAATAGCAAGAGTATTTCTTTGGTTTAGTTTCCTGCTACCGATAGTGAATTACGGTACTATACGTATCTCTTGTAACCCTCTGGAAAAATACGTTTTTATACCCCCCTCTCCCTCGGAAATTTTCCACTTTTAGACCCCCCTACCCCTCGGAATTTCTGTGACCCTCCGTGGGGAGGGGGGGGGGGGGGGTATGGATATTTTCTGGAACTACACATTTCTGGGTGCCCACGGTTTTTCGATTCGCACTGTAACATCCTTTATTCAGTTGTTATTAGTTTATAATATGTTTTTGTTATGAGTTCCATTGCATGTAAAAAGTTCAGGTTCAATTTAAAAAAACCTATAATTAGTAAATCTATATCTGCATTCATTATCCTTTCTCCTTTCTCTTTCTTTGATTGATCGCAGGGAACCACAACATTAGCAAGACAAACAAATTCCATCTTTCTTATCAATTATCCACTATGTAAAAAAATTCCATCATTAAATGTATTATTACTAACAGGTTCCCATTTAAATCTGTACTTTCCCATTTAAATCTGTACTTATGCAAATTTTGTTGATGTGTGCTAAACACACAGATCAACCAATCAGTGAAGTTCACTTCAGAAATAATATACTCTGATTGGTTGATCTGTGTGTTTAGCACACATGAACACAATTTGCATAAGTACAGATTTAAATGGGAAAGTACAGATTTAAATGGGAACCTGTTTACTGTATATCTTAAGTTCTGTATGCTTATGATGTATAGTTTAATAAACGAACAGGAGTGTCTTATCAGGATTTAAAACCAAGAGGCAAAGCAAAGTGGTTTTAGACCTGATAAAACACGATCTGCAAGTTTATTAAACGGCTTCAAAAACTCCAAACTATATTTTGTGTTTTTGTAAAAAAAATCAAGGATTTATGAAAGTTTATTAGAGAAAATTCAGGTTAAAGTTCATGTAAATTAGGGTGAATCTTTATTTTCAATTAAAACACTCATCACGGTTCCAATTTTTTTTTGTCAATTTCTCATGAACTATTAATGAGTTTTTGAATATTGATTTAAAATACTGTGATTTTCAGACGTGCAAAGACAGATGATAAACCAGTATCTAATGGACCAGTGAGTATCATATTTTATATCAAATATAAACAAATGCTAATAAGGTTGAGTAAATGTGATTTACAATATTCATTATTGTTTACTTTGTATTTCAGGTAAAACAAGAAGAAGAAAGGTCTTTTCCTGGTAGGTTTAATTGCTGTGTATTCTCTTTTTCCCTCCATTCGTCCATTCTCCCTTGTCCTAGTACTCTTTTTCTTCCCTTTCTCTGGCCAATTTGAGTTAACTGTGGTGAGCTATTTACCAAAATAATATTAAAGATGCGAGGAATTATAACTTTAGGGGGCTTTCATTTATAAGTGTAAAGGGTGGGTCGGCAAGATTGAGGAGGGTCACAATATTTTCGGAAGCTATATAGGGGGTTGTTACAGATTGTATGCTGTTCTATAGGGGTTTAGTAAAAACTAGAACAAATGTAGGGGGGCTATGATATATTCTTTCACCAACCAGGTAGGGGGGGGGGGGGGGGTCGGGTAATATTTGAAAAAGACAGCAGGTGATTTTGCCCCCCCCCCCCCCCATACACCAATAAATTAAAGTCTCCTTAAAGCATGATGGGTCATTGTATGTGAGTTCTAACATAACGTTTTGATTTTCTTAGCTCTTCGTTCAACAAGCACCTCAAGTAGTCCAACTCCTCCATTAACTAGCAATAAAACAAACTTTGGTAATCAACCCAGTAAACCAAGGTATGCACATGATATCAAAAATTTATCTTCCACTCCAAAAAATTAGTTTAATATGTTTAAATAGTTTGCTCAGAAACGTATTGCATGAAATTGGTCCAGTGCTGAAGAGTGAATATCAAAAGCAAACATGTACATGATCAAGGCTTACAGTGCGACTACTGAAACCGGGGCCACCCAAACAAATATCAAAATAAACAGTTTTTGAGATAAAAAAAAAAAAACTAGTACAGTGTTCTCACAGTCTGAGATGTTTCTTATTCAATCTTGATCTATTCCGTTCACAAATAATGAAAACCTTTAGCATTTTAAGCAAAAAAGTCAAACATTTGGTAGAGATTCTATTGTTCATATTCTCGATCGTGATTGGATAATGATGTTTTGGTGGCATCAGTTTCAGTAGTCGCACTGTAATAGTAGTACCAGTTGATCCAATAGTCCCTTTCATAGTTCCCTGCACCATCTTGAAAGGTAGCCAGGCCTTTGCATTGAGATGAACGTTTGCAATGATAAAAATCTTTTAACATCTTACATGACAGTTGTTCACATGTTTCTATGTTTGCAAGCTCTGAATGTTCATCTCGCTTCGATGCAAAGGCCTGGCTACCTTTCAAGATGATGCAGGGAACTGTGACGGGGACTATTGCAGTAGCTTCATGTGCTGCTAGAAAAATACAATTCACTCAACTTCTATCAACTTCTTTCTATTTTTTTTTCTGTCTATTTACAGTGCGACTACTGAAACCGGGGCCACCAAATCATAATTATCCAATCACGATCGAGAATATGAACAATAGAATATCTACAGATGTTTGATTTTTTTGCTTGAAATGCTAATAATTTTCATTATATGTGAATGGAATAGATAAAGATTGAATAAGAAACATCTTAGCCTGTGAGAACTATCTACAATTTATTGTTTGATCTAAAGAACTATATATATATATTTTGGAATTTGTCTGGGTGGCCCCGGATTCAGTAGTCGCACTGTAAAAGAAAGAATGGGTTACAGGTCAATAACTCACAAGTATCCATCACCGTGGATGTCAAACTTAACAAACAATTTTGAAAAAGCTTGATTTAGTCTCTATTTGTTTTCTTTTCAAAACAAGCAGTTTTCTCAAACATTGACCGGTCAGTAGCGTAGCCAATGAAATGGAAGGATTTGTGGTAGACCAAACGTTGTTGGATACTATTATAGTTAGTTATGTAACTTTTTTATTCATCTTATCCTGAACAAAATTCAGAGTAGGGTCCACAAACATAATATTCCACTCTCAGACTTGACATTAATTGAATATATTTATTTAAATGTCTTGCAGTGCCAACACTACCAGCAGTACCAGCAGCAGCACAAGCAGCAGCAACCGTTTCAATAGCACCAGTAACAAAAGTGATGTGACTTTGTCAAATGACCAACTGGATGAATTCAAAGAGGTAACTATCACTAAAAGAAGAAGAAAAAAACATTTTGATTAGTGCTCTTTGTGTAGCACAGTTATTTAGTAATGTGCTGTTTCTAAAGGCCCGGGCAAATGGCCTCAACATTTGCTTCAACATCCTTTCAATTTTGTTGAATGGCAATGTTGAAGCTGTTTGCCACCCTATTTCAACATTGTTGAAACCAATATTTGTTTGCATGCAGGCATTTAGTTAAAAATTGAAGATTATGTTTCTTCTGCGTTATGATTTGTTATGAATTTATCAATTAATTGTTGAAACCGTTTGCCCCACAACAACTATTCTACAGCATTCGACAAAATCGAACCAATGTTCAAGTAAATGTTGAAGCCAGTTGCCCAGGCCTTAAAGTGCACCTGACACCCTTCATGATATTTTGCAAATCTGTTTGACATGAAGTGTATAATATGTTTACTTAATTTTTCTTGATGTCGACATCTCCTTTCTGAGATATAAGCATTTGAAATCTGAAAATGCAAATGAAGTGACGTCTACCCAGGCCTCATTAAATATACAAAAGTTCTCTGGAAATAATTATAGCAATTTTTTAAAGCTCAATATCTGTATTACTAATATTTACACTACCATTAACATTTTTACTTCTTTACAAAAACAAGCTTGCTGTCAGCTTTGAAACAAAACTTTGACAAATTCCTGGGATGACGTCACCTCATTTGCATTTTCAGATTTCAAATGTTCATATCTCAGAAAGGAGGGGTCGACATCAAAAAATATTAAGTACACTTATTATACACCTCATGTCAAACAGATTTGCAAAATATCATGAAGGGCTTCAGGTGCACTTTAAGAAAACTAAGGTTCTTACTCAATACATGTTTCTGGAAATATTTGTGCCATCTGTTGTCAATAATAGTTGTCAATAATAGTTATCAATTTAATAGTTGTCAATAATAGTTGTTTATGTTTATTTTATGTTGCTTATTTTAGGTACTTTTGTCAGCATTCAGACAAGAGTTGGAAAATTATAAAGAAGACATAATTCAAGGTATGTTTTCATTCCAAACAAAAACTCACCAAACAAATCTCCAACTCACCAACTAGTGGTATCACTCACTGCCTTCTAAAGTAGTAATCACACTATACACAACTCACACTTTGATATCTATGGTGAGGGGAAACTAGAATATCCAGACGAAAACCCCTGTGGTAAGGCAGAAAAGAACACCTCAAACTCTACTTACATTGTGATCCATGCCAAAATCTGGACTTGAACCACATTGGTGGGAGACCAACTGCTCACTTGACTACACACACCACCAACAATAACACTCCATATTACTAGCTAGAATGTTTGCCTTCTCATATATACCATGCAGCAGTGGGAGACAAAATGCTAATTCATTTGACTACCCACACCACCAACAATAACACTCCATATTACTAGCTACAGTGCATGTCTTGTCATATACTCCATGCCCTAGTCTGGATTGAACCAACCTGGTGGGAGGCAAAATGCTAATTCACTTGATTACCCACACCACCAACAATAACACTCCATATTACTAGCTACAGTGCATGTCATATAATCTGTGCCCAAGTATGGATTGAACCACAGTGGTGGGAGACGAAATATTTATATTACTAGCAAGAGTGCACACCATAGACACAGGCTCATAACATGGTATATTTTGAACCTATTGATCCCGGTTAATTTTGGAATTTTTGATCACTGAGCCCAATTTTTTTCCAAACTTTTGATCCTTGATCCCCGTTTTGATCTCTGAATCAGCTATTTTTTCTCCTGATCCCAAAGCAAAAATTCTGATCCCTGATCCCAAAATAATGCTGATCCCTGAACCCATATACCATGTTATGAGCCTGATATACATGTATCTATGATATACATTTATCTATGAAATATATGTATCTATGATATACATGTATCTATGAAATATATACATCTATGAAATATAAACAACAATGCTGTTTTATTTTCAGCTGTCAGGGAAGAACTATCCAAGAATATGTAACGTGGTAATGTGCTTATTAATATAATAATAACAACAGACATTTGGATAAATAAGAATAGATATGGTTATGATACCAAGGTTCTGGTATAATTATTGACCAGTAATTTTTTCTAATAAGGTTGCTCAGCAATTAACCCTGTTCTGATGTTGACTAATTATATTATTACATAGAGATTTTTCAGTGATTTCATTTAAATTATCAAATGAAAAAATGTATATAAGTTCAGAGCGAAAGCACTTAAACCGTGAAATACAACCAAATTACTAAACAGTTTTCATTATATAATAATAATAGTTATATGATATTTAGTGACTATTTAGTCAGTATCACTCAACCAGAAACATCAAATACAAAGGAAACAATACCTCATTACAACTTTACTTGCTTTGATACTGACTAATAGTCACTAAATAAGAACTATTACACAGTAGCAATTTTATTTGAATTCATGGATATAGTGTTTGCACTCTTTCTCCAGCAAAGATAAAGAAATAGCTTTGAGTTCTTGTTGGAGAAACTGTATTTTTTATATACATCAAGCTTAACATAATATACAGGGGTGGATCCATAAATTTGTCAGGGTGGTGTCCCAAATGCAAATGAAGGGCTCTTAAGGTGTTAGGGGTTTCCAGTCCCACTAGGGACACCCACTAGGTCTACCCCTGATATAGTAGTTTTCAAATCAAGTACATTTGAGTAGATAAATAATAAATTTGAATGTTATTGAATGTTCAGTTATAATGGATTTGAAATACATTGTATGATAAAGCTAGTGCAAGAAGCACATTTTGAGTATTTTGTTTGATTATTTATTTGAGATCACTGCATATCCCTATGGCATAGATTGAACAGAACATTTAAATATAAACAACCATACAAACAGTGATGTAGTTTGTCTACCTTAATTCTCAGTCATTGTAATTACTAGTGCAGTTATGAATGGCTAAACATCAAGTTATTTTGTGGGTTTTGCAAGTCTGTTAGCAAAACATATTTTCAAGTTGTAAATTATAAGTTTTTAAGAAAACTGTGCAAAGGTGGATCCATCAAACACAAGGGGTGGTTACTTGAAACTCGAAAGCACCAAATCGGACAAATCCTTAAATCTAGTAAATCAAACATATCTACTCATTTTAGAGTGCATGCCATATATCCTTGAAACAATGTATTGTCTAATTGCACTATTTTGTACAAACTCGAGGATATTAATGCAGCAAAACAGTGTGACTATTGTATTTTTTTGTATGTGATTTGTGGCCAATGTCTGAGTGAATGCAGTCTTAGTTGATATCTAAATGGTATTAGATAGTTTGTAATAGCTTTAATACAGTTGTATGAATGCAAATGTTTTCAAATCAAACTATGGATTCAAATCAAGGCTAATGAGCAAAAATAAGAAATTGGCTTGAAAGCCTCAACTCGAATCCATTGTTCAAAATCAAAATGGATATAGCTGTAATAACAGTTATTGTTTCATTGATTTATGGCATGCACTGTCAGAATACGTTGGATAAATCCAATCATGTGAAAGTTCAGATAGGCCAAGATGTTTTTTTTAAGATACCGTTTCTGAAAAACAATGCCCTTCAACAAGTGAGTTGGATGGTATGGTGTTTTGTCATCCACAATGTCATATTGTGTTTTATGGGTTTCTACTTTGCACAATGGTCCTTCAATATAGTCAATACAATTTCAAAGCAATTGGTAGTTTTGATCTATGCTTTAGCAATGTGAATGTTGTACATTGATAGTTAGTATCTATGATTTGTGCAGCTATGAAATTAATCCTTAATTAAATCGACAGATATTATTGCAATGATAAAACAGTTTTGAAAGGTTTTCCTGATCAAAAATGTCACTTTAAATTAAATTCACTTTGGGAGAAATTAGTTTTTGATCGGAAGCTTCTGTTTGTGCATATAAACATAATTATGGTACTGTAGTATCAATAATAGTAATAAATGACAGTTTCATTGTGCATAATTCTATAAAAAAGGTTTTTTTAAATATAAATTTGAATATGTATTAGTTGAAATTTAAAAAGATAGCGAGTAAGGACTTAGTTGAAATACAGGATTAAAACATTGTGTTTTTATGAAAATGTTTTACATGTAATCAGTCAATGGGCTTTTTCACACGGTGGCCATGCCTAATCCCATGAGAGCAAAAACCTTTGTTTGCAACGTTCTTACTGCGGTTTTCCACTTTCTGCGAACCCAGACATTCCCACGGCTTATTGTGAAACACGTTTTTAACTGCCGTCAATCAAAATTAATTAGTCGGTTTTTAAATCCTTGATTGACGGCAGCTAAAAACGTATTTCACAACGAGCCGTTGAAATGTCTGAGTTTGCAGAAAGTCGAAAACCGCAGTAAACACATGAAAGGGAGAGCAAAGGGACCCAGGGGATCCAAAACCTTTAGTTTTAACCAAAATGCCGGCCCCCTGCTAAAATCAAATCCAATAAACCAACTAAAGTGCAGGGAATCCCCCTTATTGTTTGAGACTGTTGCTCCCCCTTGAAATACTTGATATATAAACATTGTTTTATGAAAACGATATACATGTTATCATGCAATACAAATAGACAAAGAAACTCAAGTACATTAAGGCCTGGGATAACAAGATGACTCACTAAAAACTAAAATATAACCTTTAACTGCCTTAATGTTCCTCGATAAATTTTATTTTTGGTACTATGATGGAACTCAACGACCTTAACTTTTCTATGGCCTTTTTTGGTAATTAGTGACGTCACAGGCTAGGTCACATGACTAAACATAAAAAGCTCTCTCCGGTGGTGGAGAAAGCTGCTGAAACAAAATTTTTGGCAACAAAAGATAGTTCTCACTAATAAATATATGATACTGTCTTAGCTGACGACCTTTGACTTTTAGGTAACGAGATAAATGGGCATATATGAAGTCACGTGACCTTTTTTGCATAAAAACACCTTAAAGCAGTTTACTTTTCCAACGAGCCAAGACACTGTTGAAAAGCAATGCAGAAGAGAAATAACTTTAAGTATTTACTTTTCCGATACGTTTTGAACTCACTACCGGAGGAATATTTGAAAATTTGAATATCAAAAAGTCACGTGACCCACCATGTAATCAGTGGTTCTGCCCAAAAGCAACACAAAAAGATCCCACCAAATGGAATCAAGGTTATCTGAAAGTTTTGTTGCCTTTTGGATTGTTTTCACGAAAAAATCGAAAATATTTCGTTTTATCTGAAATTAGGCCTGTCCCCGGCCTTAATGTACTTGAGAAAGGGAATCCCTCCTTGAATTTACATCACCTTATTGTTAAAAACTGTTGCTCCCCCTTGAAATACTGGATTAAAACATTGTTTTATGAAAACGTTTTACATGTACAGTAAACCCCGTTAATCCGGCCACCGAAGGGACAGCCCAAAGTGGCCGTATTAACGGGGTGGCCGCATTGGTAAAATTTTATAGAAAATGTATGGGCATGCATTTCGTCGGGACCTAAAAATCTGGCCGCAATAACGGGGTGGCCGTATTAAGCGGGTTCTCCCTCTGTCCAAGTGGTTGAGGTGTCGGCGTACCTTTTGGGGTTGAAAATATTTCCTGGGCGTACCTTTTAGGGTCCATTGAGAGTTTTGGCTCAAAAATCAGTTGTAAGGGTCCCTTTACTCTGCTTTGTTTTTATCTGTGCGTACCTTTTAGGGGTCATTTTCAAAATCTCCGCCGATCACCCCTACCACTTGGACAAAGGGGTTACCTAACACTGACGACAAAAGCTTGAAAGCATGCACGCTTGAGGCTGTAATCAACCGCGAAGCACACGTTTTTGGAATAACCTCTCTAACGAGCTTTACATTCAGTTTGCGCATGCAGTTTTAGAAATATTTTCATCACAAGTGATTTTCAACTTGTGTGTTTCATTAGCTAGGTTTAACAATCCATCCATGTGAGCTCCAAATAGTGTGCGGACATTGGTTTGTTATCTTATGAATTGTTAATGAGTTGAGAACTGTTTAAAATAAGAAAATTACGACAAATCATAATTTAGTGGCCATTTTTCTTTTTCATTTCAAAGCTGACGCTTTTCTCAACCATGGCAGGTACGTCGTGACGAGGGATGTTTTCTCGTTATTGATCCCGATTTTTTACACAAACGTTTGATCCCTGATCCCAAAAGCTGTCGTATTTTGATCCCTGATCCCAGAACATTTGTTGATCCCTAAATTTATTCATACGATCCCGATTCCTCTTTTGTGATGCCTGATTTCAGCCGATAGGGATTATGTGGTCCCTGATCCCACATCCCTCGTCATTAATATACCACAGCAGTCCAGCCAATGAGATTGCATGCAGGATGTGTGTTAATAGATCACAAGTCGGCGGATACTGAATATTGGTGCATATGTTTTAATTTTTTCGTCCAACTAGAGCTATCTAGTAAAAAGTAGTACAAAATATTGCAAGCTTTTTGTGTTCTAGCAATATCCAATTGTCCTATTTCATTATGACGTCACATCAAAACATTCTATTGTTCTAACGCTAAGGATCATGGTCGCCAGTGGGGGACAGACTTATAACAACAATACAAGAATACACGATAAAATTGCATTTACAAGACGGATAGGAAAGAAATGACAACAAAATGCCATAAATATGAAAGTATAAAAATAGACACATAACATACATAAAAATTAGATTATTTGAAGCTCAATTTTCAAAGAGAAGGAAGATTTAGTTGAATTAAATTACCATTGTTTTCGGCGATTCTATCCCACACTGTAAACACATCGTGACGTCATAATGAAATAGGGCAATTACCTGTATAGATCCATGCTCACTTACCGGCATGCTTTGCGTTGTTGATTTTGATTTGAGTGTTATAATTCATTCGCAGTTAGTCGTATTACGAGAAAACAAATACAACAAAACGCTTAACAATTTAGTAAAATATATAAACATGTGAGTGGCGATTTCCATGGTCAATAAATAAAATAAATAAATCACTTTTTTAACGTCTCAAATCTTCTAGCTGGACACGTGTGCCCTACTAATGGGGGAGACTCAGACACACTCTCACTACCTCAACGTTTAATTATTTTGCACACAATTCAGCTCACATGTTCATTTTTGCAGAGGGTAGGAAAACCGGATAACACGGAGAAAAACCCTCGTGACATAGGAGAGAAGAACACATCAAACAAACTCGACTCACATATAATCCATGCCCGAGCCGGGACTCGAACCTGGAGCACAGCTGCGAGAGGTTAACTCTCTCACCACAGGCCACCCTCGACGAAATTCAGTCGTTAATTTTAAGCACACACAAAAAATTAGACACAGCAACAAATCATAGCAGTTTAAAACATTTATTATATATTGTAACAAAATATGCAAACTATGTATTTTATCAAGAACAGTAAAATGGATTTAAAGTCTCTATATGATAACTGGCTTGTCACTTAAAGGAACAAGGCCAGGGACGAAGTCTAGGTGGTGGTGTTTCTTCTGCTTGTAACGTCGTAGCCTATAACACAACGACTTGATTATAAATTTTTGGAACAACCCTGAAGCCTGGTTTTCACTAGCAACGCAAGCGCAAACGCAAGCACAAGCGAAAACGAGACGTGAATAAGCGCAAGCGCAAACACACTATTTACTAGTGTTACGCGCAAGCACAAGCCCAAACGCAAGAAAAAAGGAACTTTTTGATATCTTGCGCTTGCGGTTGCGTTATCACTGCGTCAAACGGTTTTCACGACGAAATAAGGTCTCTAGCGCTTGCGCTTGTGTTTGCGCGTGTGCTTGCGTCGCTAGTGAAAACTAGGCTTAAAGGCGCGATTACACGCAATCAAACAATCAGTTTTTAGATATTTTTAGTACTTCTTTTAGTTAAGTCGCGGTTAATACACGGTGCAATTTTCTCTGCGACTTGTCTCGCAACGAGCAAGAAAATTGCGAGAAAAGTTGCAGAGTTCGTGGCTACACGGTGCAACGAAGACACAATCGTTGTCGTAGAAACGAATTATACTTTTCGCAACGATAGCTGCAATTTGTCTCGCAATATTTTTTCAAATTACGCCGTAGGTTACACGCTGTAAGTTGCAGAGGAAATTGCACCGTGTAATCGCGCCTTTACTAAAAGAAGTACTAGGAATATCTGAAAACTGATTGTTTGATTGATTGAAAGATTGTTTGATGGAATGTATTCTAAATTGATTGAATGTTTAATTGTTTGATTGGTTGACTGAATGGTTAGGTGCTTTATTGTTTGATTGATTAATAAGCGAAACACATGTACGCCATTTCTAGAACAAGGCATGATGGGAAACTCAGTAAATCCCAAATTACTCTTTTGACGTTATATTCATCTGTACTAAAATACTTGAAGTTTTTAGAAAAAGAAAAACTGTTTTTGTTTGTTTGATTAATTGCTTTATTGATTGATTAATTGCTTCAATAATCGGTTGATTGTTCGATTGATGTATTGATTGATCAATAGTCTTTTTCAGGTCAAGGTTCGAGTTGCTACGCATAGCAAAACTATTATTTATCATGCGCAGGAACGCGAACCTCGACTTGGAACTATTATTCATGGTCAATGGACGGAACTGTGAAACGGACTATTTGAGAAAATTGTCAATGATAATTGATATGATTTGTAGACATATAGAAAGAACATGATGATCTTACCGCACACAAAAGGACTCGGATCAAAAAAATATGGATATTCTTAAAGTACATACTCACCTTGCTGATATACAACCACGTTCAGATCTACCGGGTGGGGGCTTGGGTTGAATTGGCGAATCATCAGAGTCCTGTGTCTCTGTTGTTTCATACTTATCATCTTCAGACCATCTTCTTCCCGCCAAAACATCACAACTTGTAAACGCCTCCGTGACAGCATAACTATCGTCATCTCCAGCCAAGTCAGTTAGCCTTGGAACATGACAGAAATCCCCTTCCTTTTCATCCGAGTATTGTTTAATTATACCACGATAACTCGCTTCAGGAGCAAAGCCATCGTCATGAGATGCTAGTTCGGTAATGGTTGGCACATGACACAGGTCATCCTCATCATTTTCTTGCTTCAAAATTGCAGAGTCCTGCTCTGTATTTGTATTTATTTTAATTGGATTAGCTACATTACTAGGCTCTTCGCTATATGCCTCCTTATAGTCTACTTTAGTTTCTACATCATTGAGATTGGTGTACTCAATAGTTTTATCCATATTTTGTTGTTCATTATTCAAATTATTTGGTGTTCCATCACCTTTTGTGGCATTCGCTAGTTCTTTCTCAAAACTTGAACTTTCAGTAAATGTCCTATCATTTTCAGATATTTTTTTCGCATTTTTATCGTCCATTTCCTGTCCGTCCATAAAATCGTCATTGTCGAGTTCAAAGTCAATAGCTTCGAAGTCATTATCGTTCGAACTGCTACTACCCCTTTCTTCATATGACTCACTTTTGGTGTCTTCAAAATTTGAAGGGTTGTATTTCGATGTTGATAGACCATTGCCGTGATCAGGTCCTTGGTCAGGACCTGTTTCGCCGTCTACGACATCTAGTTGATTCAATGGTTCCTTAGATACATCAGAAGGATACATGTGGAGTGCTTTCTGGGATTCTGTAGATGAAACGTCTTTGTCAAAGTTGATTGAATCAAGTTTGTACTCATCCACATGGCAGCTTGCTGATGGCACTGCATTGTTAGATCTCTGTGCTGGAAGTTCGTACTGCATTTGATCTAGAATACTTGGTACACTAAACAAGTCAGCTTGTACTTTAAGCTGTGGTGCTGAAATAGAGCTCTTAAGGCGTGGTCGTTCAACTACAGCTATATCTTGTTTATCAACTTCATTTAGGTGTTCCATACTTGTGGTATGATGCCAGGACCTGTAGCCCAGCACTTCATCGGTTGGACCAAGGACATCATCAAAATCAGCAGCCAAGAATAAATTATGGTTTGTTACTACATTGATCTGTTTTTCTCTGTGCCTCGAAGGGGAGTCGCTTTCGCCTCTGTAGTTTCCATTCAGCAAAGGCATTGGCATGACAACTGGATGATCACCAATGATGTCATCATTGTCACTCCAAGGTACTGAGTGAAAGCCGGCATTCTTCTCCTCGGCAGGCTCATCCTCATGTTCAGTCACTAGAATTTCTGGAGAATCTGGAAAAGTACCAGCTGGACCAGCAAGGGGGGAACCCTCAGTTGAAATAATAACAGTCTTCTGTGTCTGGTCACCTGGGGAACTGGCAACATCTCCATGATCGTTCTGGACTTTTGGTGTATCTTGACGTGCTCCATCATTGCCATCTATGTCAATTCCTTTATTTGGGGATTGAATAACTTGTGGTTCAGTTGTTCCCTGGTTGATATCATGTGGTTGTTTGTTTATTGGTGTTAAATGCGCTTCCTGTACATCCTTGATTATTGCTGAAATCACAGCAGGGGCTGTTCCATTGATGTCCTTGTTCTGAAAGAATATTTTATATTAGTATAAATACAAAGGTGATTATACAAAATCGCGCGCTCTGATTGGTTTGCTATCTCGGATTATCAGCCGATAATCCCCTTTTCGGACAAAATGGCTGCCAGTAGTTGTTTTGTCACTGTTAGCGAAGATGAAATTGAAAACTTTAAAGAAAATGCTGTCCCAAAATCGACAAAAGAAGCTACTAAGTTAGGTGTCAAGCTATTTAAAGGTATCATAGTAAATTTTCACGTTGTTTTTTTTTGTCATTATGCGAGACAATGTTTACAAATTTTACGCGTAACGGTCGCGCTTTTAAAAAATAAAATATTTTCACTTTCAATGCTGTTTCCTTCTTTCTTTTTTGAAATAATCACCTTTGTATTTATACTAAAGTCAGCTCGAAGACTCACCGCTCGGTAAATATTCACTGATAATCACTTCGCCTTCGGCGAATAATTGTTAAATATTTATTAATATTCATATAGCACAAATTATAGTGTGAAACAAAAAACCGTGGGCACCCAGAAATATTCTAAAAATCGTTTATTGCTTGTTGAACAACTCAGAAACAACTATATCACCGCAAGAAGTTTGACTGATGTGTAGTATGATAAACCTTTTGTAGTTATAGTTGTTTGTGAGTTGTTCATCGAATAATAAACGATAAAATATTTCTGGGTGCCCACGGTTTTTCGATTCACACTGTAATAGGTACATGTGATCAAATGTACTTTTAAGTCAAAATCAAGAAACCAAAATTATACATGAATAGAGCACAAACACAATATCTATGAAATAAAATAAAATTGCTGCTGTGTAATAGTGCTAGTCTAGTGGCTTTTAGTCACTTACAAAGAGAAGTAAAATTGGGATTAATGGGGTTCTTTTTTTGTAAAATGATCACTAAACTTATTATGTGGTAACTATTTTGGTTTCGTTTAATGGTTTTCAGCATTCTTTTTCTATCACAACTACTGCATATTATTGCTTTCTAGCTGCAGGCTTTGGCTAAAAGACAATTTGGCATAGTAGCCCCATAAAAAGGTCGTTTTATCTACCAGTGAAACGTTTTTCTAAGCAGTTATCTAGAAAGTTATACCTTATTATAGGAAATTAACGCTCGGACATATTAACATACTTTAAATTCACGCGACTTAAATTCACGCGATTCAGAGGGGAAAATGCTTTCAAATGAAGAAAATAAACGCGAAAAGGGGCTAAAGATTTTTAAAGGAAGGAAATTAACGCGATTGAGCCAAATAACAAATCAAAACGAAACGAAATCCTTAAGGACGCATCTGATGTCCAGAAATATTTATCAGAAGATTCGAGTAGTGACGATGAAATAGACCCGGAGGATGCACTGTAATTTGCGGTTCGTTTGACATTTAATCAGATTGTAGCCTTTTGGATAAAAATTAAAAATAGTGTTTTTTAAATTAACATCCAACTTTATCATTTACGTTTTAACTAACGTACAAGGAAATTCTCGCGACCTAAATTAACGCAAATTTTTAAAATTCGCGTTAAATAGGTGAAGCGTTAATTTAAACTCTGAATAACAGCAGTTGATATTTGATGGCTTTCAGCATTCTTGCTCTACATAACTACTGCATATTCTTGCTTTGGTCAAAAGGACGATTTAGTACAGTAGAACCCTCCCCCCCTTCCTCCACCCCCACCCCCCCCCCCCCAAAAAAAGGTTTTGTATCTACCAGTGAAAAGTTTTTCTATTGTAAGCAGTTTTCTGTCAGTGAGTAAAAAAATGTACATTTAATTACCTCAATAACAGCAGTAGCAACATGATTACTGATCAACTTCCCATTATTCTCCACTGCATCTAGAACTTCCTTAATCTTTTGGATAACACCCTTATCACTAGTGCCTAGCTTATTGATGACATTAGGCTTGCCAACCTCTGATGCCTTCAGCTGGTCACTCATTTCCTCCATCAGCTCAGCAGTAGGGGGAGGGCGGTCAGATTCATGAGCATTCAGATTGTCTTTAAGATCATGGGGCATGGTAAGCATTTGTCCAATCAGGGGAGTACTGTTAGTGGTTGTTGTCTGTGAATGGTCAAATTGAATCTTTTCCCAGTCGTATGGATCAGACTCTTTGATTCCCTTCCTTTTAATCACTTGCTCAAGCATGTCCATTAATACCTTAAAGGTTAAATAATACAATAATTTATTGACACTCAAGATTAGCACCTAAAGAGAATGAATGAGGAAGTAAGTGAGTGACAGTTCCGGTTCAAGTTTGATTATATTTCATCTAAGTTGTCAGCTAGTACAGTATGGCTATGGATTGTTTTTGTACACTTGTTGCTCATTCTGATTCATCTTTACCTTGTAATCAGGGTTGATTTCATATTCCAGTTTGGATACAAGTTCAGCAAACTGTTTAAACTCAGATGGTAGTGGCTTTAACAACTGGTTGATATCATAGTTGCGCTTCATCTTTCCAACATGTTCCTACAACAATTATTTGTCAAATGAACAGAGTTAATTGTCATTGAATCGAACCTTTCAACATATCCAGTGAAATACAGATGACAACTACTTTGGCCTGTCATATGTTCAAATTTGAATTTTGGAGGCAGAAATCATATTACATCATCCAATGACTGGACACATTTACACACGATCGTGGTATCAAGCTCTGCCCCAATGATGATGGACAGACCAGGAAAGGCGAAAAAAACTTTAGATGTTGAGATGCAATGGCTGTGAACTAAAACAGGGATTCAAGACATTTTGTACATGTACAAGTGTACATGACTGTAGTCAGCAACATTATAGCTGCATTCTTCATAACAAAACATTTTTATTATTTATTTATAATTATTCATTTATTGACAACTTATCCAATCTTCATAACAGCTAAGATTGAAAGTATTAAGAGCCAAGATTTTAAAAAGTTTTTAATAAAGCTTATCAAAATCGTAGTTTTTACTGTGCGCCTCACCGTACCGTAGTCACAAAAACTTTTGATTAATTTTTGACATTATTTTAACATTTTTCCATCTCAATGGACCAATCAGGTACAAGTTGATATCGAGAGGCAGAGTTTATATCGAGAGGCGGAGACTTTCGAAATTTTGATGTCTGTAATTTGTCCGATAATTTGAGATGAAAAAATGTCAAAATAATGTCAAAAATTCATCAAAAGTTTTTGTAAGTGAGTCGCACAGTTATATGTAGTTGTTACAAAATTATTTTCAATATGATTCCTAAATTATTAATTTGAGATAACAGGGTGTTACCTTGTCTTTGATCTTCCTCCAAGGCAGATGCCCAACAATACATTCAACCATTAAATACAAAAATGACCATAGGTCATCATGACGACCCATTTCCTACAAAGTATGACGGAAAAAAATGAGTTTTGTGACAAATCTCACTGCACATGTAAACCCAAAAGTAATAGATGTCCTGAGCTTTTATGTTAATGAATCAAATTCCCTGCATCCAGGTGGTGGATAGGGAATTCTTGATATGTTATTATTTGTTAATTCTGGTTCAACTATGAACCAAATATGCCCAGTAAATGTTAACAAAAGCGATGTACTTAATATTACTGTTCAAACCTCTATACAAGACTTAGACTTCCCCCAAAATAGTTGTGAATAAAACCTCAATATTTTATAGACATTTTTCTTGATCTCAGGAATATCTAGAATTTAGGGTTTTAACTATACAATGTATTGTACATTAAAATCGGGTCCTTCTGCATGTACTGGGACCCTATTGTATTCTTTATTAGCTTCGTTCTTTGTTTAAATTGTTGTTTCTATTGAATTACGTATACTGTGTCCGGTACACGTAGAAGGAGCCTTAAAATCATAAAATGTTGATTTTGTACAAAAATAAACACACCTTATTTTCGTGAGCATTGACTGATGCATATCGAACAGTGCCTCTGAATCCTGCTGAACTTCTTGGCTGTGGAGAGAAAAATAATAAATCAACATAATTATCAATGGACATTACATCACAATTATTCAATATTATAAAATTTAATAAGTTTCAACTTGAATTTTCTCGTCCAGATTTATATTTATCCTGACAATTTTAGTAAAATATGAAAGAACGTTGGACTTTCATAAGTACTATACAATATGAGTGGCCACTCTGTGTGAGATATTTCACAGCTCATCTTCGTCTTGCCATTGTATATCACATACAGATCATCCTGCTCATATTGTATATATTACTTACTATTTCAACGTATGAATTACATTCTGAATCGAGGCTTTCCCTGTATAAATGTGCCTTAATATTTTAATGTATGAATACTCCAGCAGGGACACTTCTTTAAATTTAACAATATATTCTGAATCAAGGCTTTCCCTGTATAAATGTGCCTTATGTCAAACAGTACTGGGTTGCTACAATCATGTGCAAAATTGTTGGGACAATTGTCAGATATTTAAGAGCGTTTTTGTTTGAGTTTTAAACAATATACAAAATGTATCGATTTGATTTGCAAACCCCCTTCCCCCCTGAGCAATGTTGATTGATTTTTCTAATGACAACTGTTTCACATCCCCAAAACTCAACATTGATACAGGGGAGAGGGGGAAACGGAAAAGTGATGTTGAAATATTTTTCATGCAAAAAAAAGATAATTTCCCAAGGTATTTTGCACATGATTGTAGATAACTTGACACTGGAGTATTGACTAGCCTCCTGTTATGGTATACTTACAGGTCTAACTTCACCATTAGCTTTAGTGTACTGTCTTGCTAAACCAAAATCCAACATGTAACAAGTATGGCAAGTCTCCGGTGTTGTACCCATTGCAAAATTGGACTGAAAAAAAAAAAATTATCTAAAATAAATTTCTTGATCTCTAAGTTAATTGTTGATACAGACCAGTTGCATGTTATCTAGGACCGCTGAACTATTTTGACAAAAGGCGCATTTACTCAGGCTAAGCTCAATTCAGAGTAAATTCAAATGTGTTTTCTATTGTTAAGCAATAAAACTTTTTTGTGCTTTGCTCAGGATTTGTGAATATTTTGACAACAAATCAAGGCTTAGCCTGTGCAAATTCGTCTTTTGTCAAATAGTATGGTGGTGATAGATAACGTGAAACTGGAGTATTATTTGATCTGTTCTAATTAGTTTCTATCAATGACAGCAACAAAAAAAAAACAAGAACCTTGACAACAAGCAGTTTAAAACAGATACCGAATATTGAAAATTGCTACATAATAACATATCGTAATCTAGTAAAAATGTTGAATTTGCAGCCAGGATTCATATTAAAATACAAATTGGTTTGACTCTGGCCTGATTTTGGTTAAATTTAACCAAATCAGGCCAGAGTCAAACCAATTTGTATTTTAATATAGTAATTTATTAGATGGAAAACACTAAAAACATGAAATAATTTAAAAAATTTAAAAAAATATAGTTTAAACTAAACTAGACGCTCTATGAGCGTGAAGTCGGGCTAGTCATAAAATCAACACAGGAGGCTAAACAATTCTAATTTTATGATAAAATGAACATTCCATGGTAGTTTGATTTAACACGTGACTTTGGGCTTCCTGTGTTCGTTCCCAAAGCATCATGGGGGCCTATACGCGACATGACAGATAGATACATACATACATACATAGATTGGCTAAAAGGTAAAACTAGAGTCGGGCCCTCTAGCCCGACTAATAAATGTATTTGTGAATGTTTATAGCTATAAGTCATAAGTCATGTACATTGAAAAGTAATGTATGCAATTCACATATCGACATAATATTGACAATGTTTTAACTTACAGGTTTGATATCTCTGTGCAAGAAGCCTGATTCATGTATAGATTTGATAGCTTTTAAGATCTGAACACCAAGTCTGACAGTAGTACTGGTAGAGAAAACTCCCTTAGGCTGGCTGCGCCGTAGCTCAGCTAGGTTAATTCCTTGTAAGGACATCACAAGGTAGTTGAAACTCTCATTACGACCACAGCTAACAAACTTACACACATGCTCAGTTCCTAAAACATAATAGCATACCATCATCAATATCATTGCAATCATCATCATCTTTTTATTATCATCATGGCCAGACCATTCCAACTGTTTTTGCCAAAAATATTGCCATGGTTTAAGATTAAGGCAAAATACCAATAACAAATAAGAGAGTTGCTTTTAAAATGTCTCAAATACATTGCCAAATAAAGGCCTTTGTATTTTCTTTAATTTGAGTCTAAACATAATTCCTATAAGTAAGAGAATCATGTCTTACCTTGCAGTTTCTTAAGGACTGCCACTTCCATTTTAAGAACCTGTTTGGACTGATGGACTGACTCCACCTTCATTGCTACATTCTCTTGAGTAACCAAATCAACCCCCTTGTAGATATCCCCTATTAAAAAATTCATGAATAATTCACGAGACATTTTTGCGTGCGATTGTATCGCCGATACAACACGGACACGAATGTTGTAAACATTACTAATACAAACATTTACATCATCAATGGTAATAGTACATAATAGAGGGACTTCATGGCAGCCATGTTTGTGGTCAAAACAAAAGAGCTTTTCTCTCAAGGGAGCTGAAATCATTTGTCATTCAAAAATTTTGTTTTGAACTTGCCCCAAAACATGGCTGCCATGAAATACCTCTATAGGCATGCAACATAATAGACAATCTTCATTGATATAGTGAAAATAATATAAGGTCTGTGAAGCAAGTAATGTTTATCGAAGTAACAATATTTGTCGAAGCAACAATATTTGTAATAGGATCATCCGGGTGGATGTAGCCCTCAGAAGGGCTGTTTGATGTGACTGACGTTTCGACATCCTGTGCGGAAGTCATCTTCAGAGTCAAGTGAATAAAAAAGTCAGATTGAGTGATATTTATACTCATATTTATATTTATAGTATAAATATCACTCAATCTGACTTTTTTCATTCACCTGGGTTCAGACCATTCAATTAATATGAAACAAGTAATACTAATTAATACTAAATAGTGCTAATTAAAATAGTAGACATGATAGCATAAAATTGCAATGAATAATTATTACTGAGCATTATATCATTATTATTAAAATCATAATTATTATTGTTAGATTATTTAAATAATATGTTTGTTTTTTGTAGTTTTGATAATAAAGTTTAAAACAACACATCCTCGGGAACCCAGTGGTAATCTTCTGTCACTCGTTTCTCACTCCCAGAAAAAATACCCCTGGGAATGTAGTCTGTTGGAGCTTGTTCAGACTACAACAGACTAAGTTCCCAGAGGTATTTTTTCTGGGAGCGAGAAACAAGCGACAGAAGATTACCCCTGGGTTCCAGAGGATGAAAACGACAAGGTTTTTCTTTTTACTTATTTAAATTCTTACCAAAGCCTCCACCTCCGATCTTCTTGGTCTAAAATTACAATCAAACAGTATAACATTTTATTAGATTGATTATTCAGGAACAACTCTTTCAAACTATTGAAAGAAACTCTTTGATCAATATAGTAGATGTGAGTTGCAGTATTTATTTTCTACTATATTCCAGTTGGCTCACTTTTATGTTGAGATAAATACATAGGTGCGTGGAGATATGAAACTTATCTTCGAGTGTTTAACTCGATATCTCACGAGAAAGTGAAAGAGTGAGATATTGAGATTGAACACAAGAAGATAAAGTTTATATCTCCAAGGGCCCATGTATTAATCTGTTTATTATATAACATACAGTGTTTTAAATCAAAAAATTGTTTCAAAATGTTGAAAACATAGACACATGTGATAAATCGAAATACATCAACACTGGTGTGATACGATATTTATCATACTAGGACCGGTTGTATGAAGGGTGGATAAAGTTATCCGCAGATAAAAGTTATCCACTGCATAGGTTTTTTATAGATTATATCGACTGGATAAGGATTTATCCGGTGGATAGCGCTATTCACCCTTCGTACAACCGGCCCCTGTATATAAATACATAAGTGATTATGGAAAATCGTGCAATGCAATTAGTTGAGAAATTCACACTATTTCTCAATAATCACCTACAGCGTTTTGCACGCTTCTAGTAAGAAGAAATAAACAGTTTTTCTTAAAAAAAGCCGGCTATTTTTGATTTTTGAAATAATCACTTTTGTATTTATACTAAAACAATATCCACCTAAGGATCAGTGTATATCGGCGAATAATAACCTTGACTGTCTCGATTTTTATTCACCGATATTCACTTCACTTTTGGCGAATAATAGTTAAGTAATATACTGTATGTTATTTAATAAATTTAATAATATTATCATTGTCTGTTATCATTATGTTATTTTGCCATTCATGTTTTATGTGATGTCTACATTCAGTAAGCTACTGATCTTGTCAAACTGATCTTGTCATCTTTTAAGAGTTTCACACCCTAATCAAGTTGATTGATTGACGGACTGATTGATTGATTAATTGACTGATTGATTGATGTATTTGTTGATTAACTAATTGGTTAATTGACAGTTTGATTGATTGACTTGTCTACTGACAAGGGTATTAGAATAATTTACAAAAAGAATAAAAAAATTGCTTAAAGTACAAAGTCATTTACTTTCATTATTGTCTCAGAGATGCTACACAAACGAACACAAACAGCTTATAGTTGCTGAGATTACACACAGTAAACCAAGAACAAACCAGATGAAAACATATTGAACTTAATTCTTATGCATAATAATATTATAGCTTCAAATATTTATATAGATTAATTTTGAAAATATAACTTTAATAGAATCTATTTCAAGTACATCACTATAACATTCATGGCAAAATTCACGAGTTCAAACCAGACAAGATAGCTTCAAGGTTTTCGATTTAAATAATTTATGAAACACATTTTCCCCCAGACGTTAAATACGAATTTGTTCCAAAGCATATTCTACAGTGAGCGTCTGTTTTCGCTAAAAGCACTTTTAGACTAAGTTTTCTTGTTAACGAAATTAGGATTCGATTGCATTTGGAGTGAATTTAGTGTTTAGTGAATATCCAAAGTAAAGCGATCTTCAAAAGGACCTGCACAATATCCCATCGCTATTTGGAACAGGGTTTGGCATTAACATTTCACAAGAGTGTTTCAAAGACAAGTCTAGAAAATCAGCGGGGAACAGATGTCGCAGTTTTAAGTAAGGTGTTACGTGTGTAAAAAACAAATGCGTAATCACAATTTCCAGTCTGTTAAAAAAAATCGTATCCCCGGCGTATAACAAAAATATTACGACGTAAAGCAACATTTTAATTTCACTTCAAGAGAAATAATGTTGGATATCTCGAATCAATAAAATATAAAATTGGTGTGGGTTACATGGTAAACAATTCGGTTTTCCAATGATCGAATACACATAATTCGCGGAATGAAGTTGTGTGTACATTTCAGAAAATATCGGTCGATATATATCGATGGACGTGTATATTCACATAAGACCAAAAACACGTCTACAGACACGAAAACACATTTATCAATTCTAAAAAGGGAAGTGCTTCGCTGTCATCGGTGCGTAATCACCCGAGCATACACTTTGTACAAGTATGGATCGAATAATTGTTCAAAGGAGCGAGCTCGTGAACAGACATTTTCGCTTCCGTCGAAAAACCGACATCCTGATCAATGAAACCGATAGTGTTTGAAAGCAAAACCCGAGGGAAAAAAAGGAAAAATACATCCACTTTATTTCATAAAAGCGTAGCGATAATTAGTATTTATTTAGACTTACAATTTTCCATCTTTGTCTGACAATATCGCTACTTTTGAGCAAGTCCGCCATTACAAGTCGTCTTCCGTCATTTCGCTCGCGTTCGTCGTCAATCCAAAGCTATAAATCCACGACCAAAATATATCTTGCGTTTTGTTATCAATAGTCCAAGCTTTCAAGCCATAGTTTAATTGTTATAATATTTAAATGAAGATATCTTTGACAGCAAAATGAAGATTCATTCCAAACACGACACTTCATTCCACCGTTGAATTATTATAACTACGTCGCTTAGGAGCCCGCGCTACTGCGGTTTCGCACTAAAATATTTGCGCCCGCGGTATCAAAATAGTTCTGCGGTTGACATACAATCAATCTCGAGCCCAGCGTCACGTCTGGCTTTTTGTCAGCGGTCTTATGGCGCCCGACATTAGACTCTGGGGGAACGGAATTTTCAGCTCCGATTTTGGAGTTCCGGTTTCTATTGCGCATGCTTAGTTAATATTATAATGATCTGTGGGATTGGGCATCCTGTGTTACTTAGTACGTTAATGACATTCAAAATATTATTGACCTAGTAGCATTTTAAATATTTTCTAAGCCAAAATATAAACATTTTCCTCACTAATGAAACATTTAAAGTTTAGGAAGATTTTTTAACGGCCATCAGGATTTATAATGATATAAAAACGCGTCTAAATCTTCTTCAATTCAGATCGCTTTAACCGTCGATTTATTTATAGTTTTCCAACGGTTATTAGTTTGCTTTCGTGGTACGATTGACCTTTAGTAAATAACTGGATGCCAGAGGTCTGAGGAGTGCCAAGGTTTAGAATAGTTTAAAGAAGTATTTTGTGTGTATTCTAATTTTCTTCGCGACTCGATAATCATCGCTTAGTGGCGATACAATATCTTTTCGCTTCGCGACTCGTAAACGACAATATTTAATATTCTATCTAGTATTAAAGAACCGTTGACGTCGTATTGCATGTAATCGTAAAATTTACATTTTGAATGTACATTTGTTTACATGATGGACCAATCAGAGCTTTTACTTCGTCTGTTTCCGGTCTGACCATTGTATTTTCAAGGGCCAATCAGCATAAGCATAGAATTCCGGTCCCCCAGAGTCTTACGTTACTCGGCTGGCCAAGAGGAACGAAGGCTCGGGGTTCGAGATTGACATACAATTGGTCATGCGCGAACTTTTGATTAAAAATGAAAAAGGAAATTAATGTTTTTTTATGACAAAACTGCAAAAGTTTTCAAAGTAAAAAATAACCCTACTCCACCAATGTTGTGTATTAATGTGATAAAAAGTTAAAGGCAGTTTTTCACAAAGATCATGGATTCTATGAACGAGTTTTGCGGGATAACAAATGGCTCGTTCGAAGTTTGGATTCCAAAAATCAAGAACTTTGGTCAATGTTTTATATTTCTTGGCATCGTCTGCCCGGCCAATGCAATCTTACTGCTATTAAGTACATATTACGCAGCGAAAAAGCCGTTAATGGTTGATGTTGGAACTCCGTTATTTGTAAAAGTACGAATAGTGATTTCGTGTTTAATGGCACTGGAACCTTTGATTGAAATAGTCTGTACTATTCTTCTACAAAGAAACCATCCTCTTGTTATCATATTGGCAGATTCACTGATATCTCTAGCATGGATTGTCTACTCATTTGTTTTATGGAAACATCGATTTCGTTTTTTAATCCAAAAGTGTCTACCAGTGCCTTTGTTGGTTGGCACTCTAATAGTGTTATTCTCAACTCTCTTTCATTTGTACACTGCTATTTATGCTATTGTTACCCATTCGTCATACCATACAATTATTGATTATGGCACTATTGCAAGGTCAATATTGCTACTAATTTATCTGGCTTCTTTTGTGAACTGCGGTGACAATGACAGTGTATTTAGTAATTCATTTTCGCATGTAAATGCACTTGCAATCCAAGCTCATGACGGCAGTGAACGTGAAAGGTTACTAAGGTCCGTATCACAGGGTACCTACTACAGTAGTATTCAGTGTGTATCTGATGACTTAGGAGTAGCAGAAGATCCTTACAATCCTCTCTCAAAGCTTTGTTTTTGGTGGGTCAGGTATTTAATGTTAAAAGGTAACAAAGGACACATCCAAAGTGAAGAAGATTTGTTTATGCTTCCAAAGAGCCTCAGGACTTCACATATACAAGATATTTTTCTGAAAGAGTTTTACTGGAGCCCTAGACAACTACCAGAGCAAAGGACTTCTGTTTCAAGTAAAACAAGTTTTTCTGCAGACTTAGAGGACAGTATGTCATCATATGTTGATGTCAAATACTCAGGGGGAGGAGGTGATGATGTGTTTTGTTCTGGTGAGGTTACACAAAGGAGTTTATTGTCTGCACTTCATCACTCGTTTGGATGGCAATATTACTGTATTGGTATTATGAAGCTGTTAGCTGATGGCCTGGGTTTTGCTGGTCCATTGCTACTGCATGCTCTTGTGTCTTTCATGGAAAATGGAAAGGTACCTGCGTATATTGATCTATTTTTGAAAAATAAGCAAAGGATTTGATTGAAGTACCATATTATTTCAATGTGTTTGTGTGTGAGTTGCAAATTCTCATCTAATTTTTTTTCTTTTCATCCCATTCCTATCTATCTCATCTTATCTTGGGTCATCTCATCCATCTTACTGCCCTACAGTGAAAATCATTGCATCGCGACCCAATATTTTAAAAACTTCTGTTGGATTATGGTCTTTTTCGATTTGCCAATCAATTTTGGAGTGGAAGCTTATGTAAACACATTTTTTAATTTGATGTAAGATCTGCATCCAAACTGATTGACGGATCGTACAAACCCAAAATCAAATTGAATTTGACAATTTGCAAGTCGCAATGTAAAGATTTATATGATTTTATAATTTCCATTTCTTTCTTTGGTAGTCTAGTCATAATATCATAACCTGTGTTTATCATCATTATTGTTGTGTTTAAGGTAGTTAAAGATAAATCCTTATCCAGCCAATAAAATCTATAAAAAACCTATGCAGTGGATAACTTTTATCTGCAGATAACTTTATCCACCCTTCATACAACCGGCCCCAGATACACATCAATTTATAAATCAACTTATTTGTTGTTTCTAGGAACCTATGGCCCATGGGTATTACTATGCAACTGGTCTGTTTGGTTCAACGTTACTTTGTGCTTTTCTCAATGCTCACTTTGGTTACTGGGTATAACATGCTTATATAATAATTATGAACAACATATTCCAGATTATTTCAACTGCAAGTATATGTTATGATTGTGCATAATACTGAAAAAACTAGCCTGGTTTACAGACAGGACTGGGTCCTACTCTGGAGGGAGCAGTAAGGCCCATTTACACTGGCAATTTTGTTGCGCGACAAGAGCTGCGGTCTCAATGGCAATTTTATCGCTGATTTGTCAATGCTATTTTGCTAACATACTCAAAATTTAGTACAACTTGCTGCGATTTTCTGTCTCCTAAATTCGAGCGTATTTGAAATTGCAGCGACAAAGCTGCAATAAAATCTCCATTGAAATCGCAGCTCTTGTCACGCAATAAAATTGCTAATGTAAACAGGTCTATAGAGTAAACCACAGGCCTGTCTAAACATCAGGCTATATATAAAATCTGCATAAAAAAACTGGTGAAATAACCTTTAGGCTTGAGGTTTACCAAGTAAGCATCCTATAATTATAAATTATAAGCTCTGACATTTCAGACCCTAAAAGGTGCGACCACATTTAAAAAATTTTCAATATGTATAATCTTAAGTTTGAAAACTGACCCTAAAAGGTACGGTGCCAGTTCGAGACCCTAAAAGGTATGCAAGAGTCTTATTTTCGACCATAAAAGGTCCGTCGAGCACCCCTATCCATTTTCTAAGGGATTCCTACTCCCAGGAGAAACACACACCGATCCAACTTACAACTTACATGTTGACCCACTCAGTGAGAGATTTTAAAATGGTCCCCCGTCCACACCCCCCTAAGCAGTGACAGCAGGAAACTGAGAAAAGTACCTCCATTAAATGTGGAGGGCTAGACTGCTGCCATGCAGTTTGCAATTACGAGTGTGGTTAGCAATTCCTCTGAGACTATATAAAACTCTTTCAAAAGGAGACAATCCCCTAGTTCCCTTTGTGAACAACACAACAGGTAATACACTCGCCTTATATAGGATTAGCCTCCCCCACAGGCGTCTCTGTGATCTAATTTGGATTTGGGTTTCCTGTGCTGCTACTAGAGAGGGACTAGGCGCTAGTTAGGCGAGAAAAAGGAAGCCACACAGGAAACCCAAAAGCCCAAAGATGAAAGAAAGAAGAGATGCCTGCGGGGGAGGCTAATATAGGATAAGAGTGAAAGCAGACCCTCCAGCTTTACATCCTTATCTGAGGAGACTCAAAAATCAACAAACTACTAAATCCTTATGACAAGGGAAAGAGAAACAAATCAGACAAACTAAACTCACATAATGATGATAATTTGTGCATGCAGTGGGTCTCAAACCTGGGTCACAGCTTATAAAGGATTTTGATTGATCTTTTTTTAGGTCAATAAAGTTGGTTTGAAGATGAGAGCTGCCATTATCACAACAGTATATCAAAAGGCTCTATCAGTTAACAGTGCGTCTCTGGCTAAATTTTCAACTGGAGAGGTATTTCAAATTTTACTTGTTTTCTAGTATGCAGAAAACAAGGGTATTTGAGAATCAAGGACATCAACTGTATTTTACTTATAGATTTATTTATTTCTATTTCCCAGGTTGTGAATTTCATGAGTACAGATACTGATAGAGTTGTTAACTTCTGTCCAAGTTTTCATCAGTTTTGGAGCCTTCCATTTCAAGTTGCTATCTCACTGTATTTGCTTCATCAGCAGGTAAGGGAGAGATGAAGCATTTGTGTTAATACCATAAATTTGGGTGGTATGGTTGACTGAGTGGTGAGAGCACTGACCTTTCACGGCTGTGTTCCGGGTTCAAGTCCCAGCTCGGGCACTGGATCATGTGTGTTCAATTGAGTTTGTTTGATGTGTTGTTCTCTGCCACGTCATGATGGTTTTTGTTCTGGGTATTTCATTTTTTCCTTCCTAAGCAAAAAATGAGAGTAGTGATGTATGAACAATATTTAATGTTTAGAGGCAGGGAGTATGATGAGTTCCAGCAGACGAAGAGTCACTATAACAGGTTCCCATTTAAATCTGTACTTATGCAAATTGTGTTGATGTGTGCTAAACACACAGATCAACCAATCAGAGTATATTATTTCTGAAGTGAACTTCTCTGATTGGTTGATCTGTGTGTTTAGCACACATCAACAAAATTTGCGTAAGTACAGATTTAAATGGGAAAGTACACATTTAAATGGGAACCTGTTCTATGTGTATCTGCTGTGAAAAATATTATAAATATTATTATAAAAAAGAATTATAAACAAGGAGCAAGGATAGCACAGTTGGTTAGTGCGCAGCTTTCAGTGTGAGAGGTCCCGAGTTTGATTCCCAGTGACCTCACATCCTTGTTTCAACTTTTCTTGTTTACGTGTAGCTTAAGTAGCTTTGAATACCCCTGAAATGGAGCATTGATGGAGAGAGAAAAGTAAAATAAGCGCACAATTGGCTAAAGGGACTTCCGACGTAAAATACATCTCTTTACTTTAACACAAATATGAAGATGGAAAATATACAATTTTGTATTTTCAATATATTTATAATTAAATACATGGAGCACAGAGTTTTTTGTTTATTCTGATGTAGGTAGGACTTGCATTCCTGGCCGGTCTTGGTTTTGCTATTATTGTTATACCTATCAATCGTTGGCTTGCTATCAAGATCCAGGTTCTTAGTAAAGACATGATGATGAGGAAAGACAGCAGAGTCAAGGTGCTTTTTATGACACATTACAGTGCGACTACTGAAACCGGTGCCACCCAATCAAATTTCAAAATATTTATCTCTTGAGATCAAACAAAAACCTTGTACAAGGTTCTCACAAGCCAAGATGTTTCTTATTCAATTTTAATCTATTTCGTTCACTTATAATGGAAAGGTTTAGCATTTTAAGCAACAAAATCAAACATTTGTAGAGATTCTATATGTTCATTTTCTCGATCGTGATTGGATAATAATGTTGTGGTGGCCACAGTTTCAGTAGTCGCACTGTAATAATATATATTCACACTTTCTTGATGCACGGTAAGGTGCGGTACATACATTGAAAGGGAACTTGATGTGCTTTTCTATATATCTTGCTGTGTCAAAAATATATAATTTTGTCATTTCTAAATATTTACTTTTTTATTATACAGATGATGAATGAGATCTTGTATGGAATCAGAGTTATCAAGTTCTATGCTTGGGAGAGAAACTTTGAAAACAAAATCAATGATATTAGGTATTAAGTTAAAATATCCCCTTAGCTCAAAATAGGCAATAAGCCTTTTTTATAAAACGAAATTATATTATTACGTGTTATTCTTGTGTTTTGTGTAAGTATATTTAATTCATTATAGTCATATACTATAATTGTACATTATATTATAGATGTGAATATTGTCATTGTAAACTGTGTTCAAAATGTTTAATAAAAAAAAGTTAACTTATTGATAATTATTGATTAAAAACATTTCTTAAAAATACACTAATTTATTGGTAAAAATTGGATTAAATTTAAAAATATATATCTGCAGCTACTGTAGATATTACTGTCTGATTTTATGGATGTACTTTAACTTATACTTATAATTATTTAATGCTCAAATCATTTCCTTTAATTTCTGTCCTAAATTCTGTCCTAGCTGACATCTTATCTGAGTCAGCATAGATTGTGCAAAGACTAAAACATTATTTTTCAATTGCTATTTTTTTGCAGATCAGAAGAACTGAAAAGTCTTAAGGGTCGTAAATACTTAGATGCATGGTGTGTTTATTTCTGGGCTACCACCCCTGTGATTATATCAATACTGACGTTTACTACATATGCATTGATGGGAAACAAACTCACTGCCGCCAAGGTATAACCACCAAAGCTTTCAACTTGGCTTTGTCACTTAAAATATGTCATCTTTCTTATGACTTGGTAATGGGTCAAAACACGTTATTTGAAATGTTACGGAGGGGAAGACAAAACTTTTTCTGTACCTGTAGTTACTTAACTATAGAATATTTTACCATAATTGCATGTTAACATCACAGATACCTACAAGTACTACAGGCACATAAGAGTAAACATATATACAAACATCTGTATCTTGGTCACAATAAATTTTACATAAGGGAACAGAGAACCAAAATACCATGTTTTGACCCTAATACTCCAGTTTCATGTTATATATCTGATCTGTTACTATTTGATCAAAGGTGTATTTTCACAAGAAAAGTTTTAATTCAGAGTAAATTCAAATGTGTTTTCTATTAAGCAATAATATTTTTTGGTGCTGTTTTTGGAATTTGGAAGTTGTTTTCCACTGCAAGTTGGTCAAAATTAATAGTAAAAAACGAATCAACCCACATGGGGACTCACTTCGAGGGAGAATTTAGATAAAACCCGGGGGACTCTGGGGAAAAAGTACTGTGGATGCTTGTCGGAATTTTTCAAAAATACCCCTGAAAGATACCGGGAGTCTTAAAAAGGGCGTGGCTGGATGAATTTTACCCACTAAGAGATACCACATTAATTAATAATATTAATATACGTATCAGAAGCGAATATCAATTAGCTCTTCTCTCCTTTTTCGACACCCTAAAGGCCCGTGCAAACGCATACAACATTGTTGGACCAACATGGTTGCTCTAACATGTTGGGCCCGTTTAAACACCCTGTTGGATAATGTTTGATGAAACTAGGAGGACCTCTCTGAAAAACACCTCGGTGATGAGAGCCTCCTGCTTAAACATTGTTATAAATAAATAAATAAATAAATAAAACTCATCCAACATTTCTTTTGTTCTCGTGTTCAACAAACCGTATCGCAACAATGTTGGCCAACAATGTTGCGTGCGTTTGCTCGGGCCTTAAGATATACCAGAAATGCTAATTTTCAAAAATTCTCATTTGACACCCTAAAAGATACCAAATCACTGATTTTTACCACTAAGAGATACGACGAGCATCCCTGGTACTCTTTCCCCGGAGTCACCCCCGGGAACTAAAACAAACAAACCATCATTAACCACGACGTCATTGTATAATATGTAGATACGTATGTGGGTCTGATCCGCGGTTATATGATGTGTGTATGATTATGATCGTCGCGGAGAAATAAGCAATTTATGCAATTGCAATTATAGAAGCCCGAAAAAAATTCGGGACTTCAACGGGATTTGAACCCATGACCTTTGCAGTACCGGTGCAATGCTCTACCAACTGAGCTATGAAGCCACATATGTTGTCTCCGCGACGATCATAATCATACACACATTGTATAATATGCAGCAAAATAAGCAATGACCATCAATGGTAACCAGGACATTTTAGTACATTATATAACTTACCCTTATAGAAAAGAAATCAGACAAACTCTCATGAAGTGGGCCTTTGGTCAAATTGTACAGCAGTGCTAGTTTTGTGTTTTACATTTACAACTGTCCAATGGCTTGTTTTTTTAATTGTAGGTGTTCACCAGTGTTGCTTTGTTCAACATGTTGATATCTCCACTAAATGCATTTCCTTGGGTATTAAATGGTCTAATGGAGGCATGGGTTTCAGTGCAAAGACTACAGGCATTCCTTGAACTAGAAGACCTTGATATGAGTGCATATTACTCAGACATGAACTCTGTAGAAAGCCGACAAATAGGTAATATATCTGAAGAAACATTTTGTGGGAAAATATTTATAAAATTTATTTCTAAGTACTTATTGACTGAGTGGGAGGGCCGTACGGGAAAATATTTGGCTCACGGTCATGACGTACGGACCAAGCACAGCGAGGTCCGTACAAATGACCAAGAGCCAAATATTTTTCCGTACAGCCTGACCTAACTCAGTCAATAAGTTTTTTATCATATGACCCATATATTTTGCCCGACGCGCACCATTTTTTTGTAATGTTTCGAGTAGCTGGTCCGTATGTGTTTGTACGGACCAGGTGGAAAAAGCCGTACGGATCCCATCACGTGACTTTTTTCCGAAGGTTTTCGTAAGAGCGCGTGCCGGGCAAAATACGGGTCATATGATAAAAAACATTATGACATTGTAATGTTGTCATACTTTCGCCTTGCATGCTTGTTAGAATATCTACAGTCGTATGTCTGTTCCAAGGTTTCTTTTGAAAGAAATCACTTTAAACAGGTTCCCATTTAAATCTGTACTTTCCCATTTAAATCTGTACTTTCCCATTTAAATCTGTACTTATGCAAATTTTGTTGATGTGTGCTAAACACACAGATCAACCAATCAGAGAAGTTCACTTCAGAAATAATATACTCTGATTGGTTGATCTGTGTGTTTAGCACACATCAACACAATTTGCATAAGTACAGATTTAAATGGGAAAGTACAGATTTAAATGGGAACCTGTTTTTATCACTTTTCTTCAGATACATACTACATACAATCAGTTGAACCCTTTGATGCAATCGTTATTGTTATTTTCATTCTGTTGCAGATATCAAAATTGTTGATGGTGGGTTTAGCTGGAGAAATACAAAGAGTACCGGTAATGAAAATGAGAAGCAAGAAAATGAATCAAATGATGTCACAGCAGCTGCTGGTCCATTAACTACAACAGTAGGATGTTTGTCACACATTAACATCACATTGAAAAAGGTACTTCAAGTTTATATTCATTTGTAATAAGCCTGCAGTCACCCTGTCAGACTGTCGAACAGTCTATCAACTTGTTCATTAGTGAGCATTCAGAAACTCATTCAATAGACCTTTTCACATATAAATGGAAACTAGCGAGTAAACTAGTCTAGTAAAAGGCTGCGTCGGTGTTTGATATAAACTATAGGTGATATTATAATGAATAGTTCTTTCAATTCAGCGCATTTGTCACAGGAATTTATTCCAGGTTTTTTGTTGAGGATATTTGTGGCTTCTATGTATTTTGTATGGTTTCCTTTGTACTATATTGGTATGCATTCCATTGACAACCTTAACATTGAGATATCTGTATGACCTAACATATTTACTGCCTGCCATTTTCTAGCGCCAGTTACTTGGTGTGATAGGTACAGTCGGATCTGGTAAGAGCTCATTGCTATCAGCCATAACAGCTGAAATGGACAAGAAAGCTGGAATGGTAAGGCGACTGTTAAGGAAAACCTTTTTTAAAAAAGACTCACATGTAGCTGGAAAATATTTGATTCATTTTTGTTTGTTTAATTTGTAGATATATGTGTCAAGTTTGGATAGAGGGTTTGGTCTTGCAGCACAGGTATTTTATAAGAAAACTAATCACAATATTTTATAACAAATAAATTAATAAGCCATAAATAAGTAGCTCAAGCAATTACATTGTAAAGTAGCTCTTCAAGGAAGCCCTGCCATTCATTTGTGTTTTAACTGAATATCTTCAAACAGGAACCATGGATCCAGCATGCAACAGTCAAAGAAAACATCTTGTTTGGTCAACCATTTGATGTAGAGAGATACAGTGCTGTCATTGATGCATGTGCTTTAGAAGAGGTATTGTATATTTTATTGGAGGTGGACTGTTCATGTTATTAATTGAAACACAATTCAGACTAATTTAACAGAGGTTGGGATATTATATATCAACATTGAGGGACGTAAAAGAACTCCGTGTTCAGACATGGGTTGTATGGTGGCAGCTTAATGCGCCTTGATATACCTTCAACTCAAACACATTGAGTAAGCGCATTGAGCAGTTCTGGAAATGCGCTATATAAGAACTAGCCATTATTATATAGTTAATTATATATTTAAGCAATAGAAGCCAGTTCCTATGACTCTACCGGTGAAATAGAGCACGCGGGATGTTGGGAGAAACACGAGAAAAGTTATAAAATCACGAGCTGAAAGCGAGTGATTTTATAACTTTTTCGAGTGTTTCTAACAACATCCCAAGTGCTCTATTTCACTGGTAGAGTCATAGGAACTGGCTTCTATTGCTTTTATAATATAGCAATGCTGGTTTTCCGTAAAAACGTAGTTTTATTTGCTGATTAAAATTGTTATTCTCAAAACTAACACCAGTGCCCAATGAACCAATCATAATCAGTGTACTATTGAGCAATCTTAACCAAAAAGGACCAAGGTGCTGTTCACTTTCTTCCCGGGTTTTTTTGCTAGCTAAAAAGAAGGAATTTCATTTATAAAACCGTTAAAACATAGCTTTGGTTGACTTCTGTGGCTAAAAACAAAAACCTTTTAGCTGAACTCTTGCATGAGACTGACATATATACAGCAATTCAAGCGAATTTGAGTGGTGAAAGCCGTGCCGACTGACATAATTTATCACAGCAATTTATCACACTGAGAAAAAAACAGTTTGAACAAGACAAGCTTGCTGTGTACGTTTTGAAGTTAAAAAGAACAAAGACCACATCTACAAGATTACTTAGGCTGCTGAAAGTATGTATTTATTTACTTTTAATCAAACGTTTGCAGGTTTAAGGTTTATCAGTTTCTGTTTTCATTTTGACGAGACAATTGAAAGATAATTGTAAATCTGCCTTTTTGTTCACATTGCTTGTTTTCAAACATGGTTTATTTATAAGAATAAAAAACTTGAAAGCACATTTATAATTCTGTAATTGATTGTGTGTTTGTTTGTTTGTTTTTATAAAACAAAATATAATATTTTGCCGTCGATAAATTCAACGAACATGCAAGTTATTTGTTCAAGATTAATCGAGTTCATTTGCAAAAAAATCTCACTTATTCACTATGAAATTATCTTCATATGTCAAGGATAAAATGAAGTAAAAATTATTGCCACTTTGAAGCGCTGTTTTCCTTTTGTTTTTGTTTGTTTTGATCAAATTCAACTTTTGACTTCCAACTTTACAGTTTGTCTAAAGGAGGCGTATTTTCAAAGCCATGTCTCTGATTTTTGTCGCCTTTGAATTGCATTTCATTGCACCGTAGGCTTCAGGGTTTAGGTTACCAGAAAGTTCACAAGATGGAAAGTCTTTTTACATTTTAATAGCCGTTTTTAGTAGATGTAGTAGCTTATAACAGAACAACTCTTAATAAAATTGTGAGCTGTCAATCAAAAACCATGTCTCTACCGGTGAAATAGAGCATAGCTTTTTTGAGTGAATCAACCAATCAGAGCTTACGTACTATCTAAGCTATATTATAATATAATATAGTTAATGACATGGACAAAACCTTAAATTTTCAAAAAGAGGTATATATTAACATAATTTGTAACTGATTGATACTACAATAATTATAGATTTAACAGATTGAAAATGAGTGCTCAAATTTATTATAGAATTTGACTGTGTACAATCAATTTAATAGGAAGTTTTGCATCATTTTTGTGAGAGTAAATTTTAACTTTTTTTTAGGATTTTCTGATGCTACCTTCTGGTGATGAAACAGAGGTAGGAGAGAATGGTGTGACACTTAGTGGAGGACAGAAGGCAAGAGTGTCACTTGCAAGAGCAGTGTATCAGGTGATTTACTTTTCTACAGAAGAGGTATTTAAATCTGTACTTTCCCATTTAAATCTGTACTTAATAATTATGCAAATTTTGTTGATGTGTGCTAAACACACAGATCAACCAATCAGAGAAGTTCACTTCAGAAATAATATACTCTGATTGGTTGATCTGTGTGTTTAGCACAATTTGCATAAGTACAGATTTAAATGGGAAAGTACATGTTTAAATGAGAACCTGTTAGTCAGTCAGACCTCTACTTAGCTATCACACTTAAGTCTAATTTATAAGATGACCATTTACTGGAGCAATTGTGCCTTTCTTGGTCTTGCATTAAGGCATCTGAGTCACTAACACAACATAGTATACAGCAACTTTATCAAAAATCCTGCAATCTCATTGGTTACTGTGTCCTACAGCCTTGTTGGCTATGGTAGCCCATTTGGGCTTTAGGTTTAATTTATTGTTAAAATAGTGAATTTTCTAAATTCTGAAATTCATGGACCATCACATTTAAAGAACAAGACTTGAAGAAACCCTTTCATTTTAAAAGTATTTAATTAAAGACCCCAAAAACTGTCTATTATTAATTAACTTTGTGTGTTTTGTTTTATGTTTAATAGGACAAGGATATATATCTTTTGGATGATCCGCTAGCTGCAGTTGATGCCCATGTTGCCTCCCACCTATTCCAGCACTGCATTCTTGGACTTCTACGACACAAGACAGTCATTCTCTGCACACATCACATCAAGTATCTTAAAGCTGCTGACCATATAATTGTAATGGATAATGGGCTCATCTCTCATCAAGGGCTACCAACAGAAATACTTTCCAAAGAAACTTTGATATCACAGATTTCTCAGGACAGCAAAGCAACTGATGATGAATTTAATTTTGAATCAGACATTGATGAGAAACCAGAATCAGACAGAGAAGAAGATGATGGACTTGTCTCCAAAGAGAGGAAAGATGAGGGGACAGTTAAGCTTCACGTTTATGGCTCATACTGGACTTCTATTGGCCATTGCCTGGCAACTAGTATTTTGTTATCTCTTCTGCTAATGCAAGGTGAGCTGGAACATTAATCTGGTAAATAGTTTAACAATAAGAATATTACTTTACATTATCACTATCACTCCCAATCCCACAATCACTTGATCATCAACATCATCATTGTCACTATCACCAGCAACATCATTGTTAGCATCATTATCACTACCACCTTGAGCACAACCATCATCATCAACACTACCACCAACACTACCACCATCATCGCCATTGCAAGAATTATTATCATGATCATTGTCATCATTACACCACCACTACTGCCTCCACCACACCGTCAGCAGCAGTTGTAGCACCACCACCGCAATAATTACCATCATTTTTGAGATCATCATTATCATCGCCATCATCATCATGATCTTATCATCATCAAGTGTCATCAGTCTTATGAAAGGATAATATAAGATATAAATAACATCATTGTTTCTCAGCGTCACGTAATCTCAGTGACTGGTGGTTAGCATACTGGATATCTCATTCCAAGACCCACAGCAACCACAACACCACTATACATAGTTCAACTACAAACCTTGTTACAGACGTAACACAGAAGGGATTAGGTAGTATTCACATTGTGAAGGGCACCGTGACGTTTTACCTTGTGGTGTATGCAGGATTTGCTGTCAGTAACACTGTAAGTATCATCATTTACCATAAATGGCCATCCCTAGCAAAATGACTAATATTTAAATATCCAATATCCAAAGTCACTACCCCTACATTAAATATTTAAGCACAGTGTCACATCACTTCTCACATATTGATTTTTGTGGAGGGAAAACACCTGGAGAACCTGGAGAAAAACCCTCTTGGCGCAAGAGAAAACAAGACATCAAACAAACTCCATTCACTTGTCGTCCAAGCCAGGACAGGTCACAGTGGTGAAAGGCCATCACTCTCACCATAAGGCCACCCATACCACCCATACTACTGTGTATCTATGGTTTCTGTATCTCAACTGTTCATTTTCTGTCATTTCAGATTTTCACTCTGTTTCGGGCCTTTCTTTTTGCCTATGGAGGAGTAAAGGCTGCTAGAGTTCTGCATCAACGTCTACTGAGAACAATTCTGGCAGCTCCCGTGTCATTCTTTGATGCAACACCGGTATGTCAATCAGATCATGTTTTATCAATATAAAGACTGTATATGATGCCACACCGGTATGTTATTCAGATCATTTTTTAGCAATAGAGACTGTATATGAATGATGTCAAGTTATAGGTAATGGAATGAAATTTGTAAAATGTTTATTTAACTTTTCTGACATTTCGAGCTTTAGCCCTTTGTCAGAGTAAAAAAATTAGAGTGAGTCAACTAATTCCAGTTCATCATCCCCTCAGTTAGTGATACTTTAGACGATATGTGGCTGCAAATTAGAAAATGCTGTAGTAATAAGAATATCTGGATTACTTTTAGCTGAATTATTTTGTTGATTAATGTAGGTTGGTTGATTGATTGATTTTTGTTGTGTTTGCAGATTGGTAGAATAATTAACAGATTCTCTTCTGATATGGTAAATACATAACTAATGCTCACTATTTGTCAACATTTATTTCAGACTGAAATAGTTCACCAAATCTAACAAATTATTCACTTTGCATGTATTCTGGTGTCAGTGTTTTTATTTAAGAATATAATGATTAATTAATGGTACATCAATTTAATAACTCATATTCTAAATCAAGTGTCACTGTCAGTTGTCTCCAAGGATGACTTGCCTAAAACTTGCCTAGTCACTAGGATGACTTGCCTAAATGCCAGTCACCAAAACAGCTGTCTTTCTCAAGACATCGTCATCATCATTTAGCATAAAAAATAAATATTAAGATTTATTTTAAAATTTTAAATTATATACTCTAAATCATGAACATGAGCATGGAGGTCTATGAAGGATAAGTCAGGCATTTAGCCAGGTGGTTGTCCCAGTCTTAAGTCTTCAGCAGCTTTTCTCAAGACACTACATGATAACCAAAAGGACACAAATCATCACCAGATAACTTTTCTATCTGTTTTCAGTACTCAATTGATGACAGCCTTCCATTCATCCTGAACATTTTCCTAGCACAAGCATATGGAGTTGTAGGAACAATAGCAATAACTTGTTATGGTTTACCATGGCTGGCCGTTTTATTAGTACCACTAGCTTTGATCTACTACTATATACAGAACTACTATCGCAGAACCTCAAGGTACTCTCTACTATGATTTTACTGTCAAGCATTATGCACCTATCAATGTCTTGCTCCAACGGGGCGAGTGCGGGCATACCCAGGGGCTATTGACATTTTTCATATCTTTTTGTCAATAGTCCCTATCCTGGAGACGTCAAATTCATATACTTACTGATATATTTTCTGTTGCGGACGCAGAACTTTATGATGAAATTGTCAAAAAACATCGAGCAGCCCCAGGTATGGGCAAAGTTTATGTTCAATAGCCCGACTTTGCTTGCACTCACCCTGTTGGGGCAAGACATTGATAGGTGCATAATTTACTAGGGCTTTGAGAACACACACACACAATTACACAATTACAATGAATTACACTCATTACCACCAAACAACCACACACAAATGTAGACTTTTAATCTTCTATAAATCACAAAATGTCAAGTACTATATACAATATGAGTGGCTGATCTGTATGAGATATACAGTGGCGAGTCGAAGACAAGAATTCTGACGTGAATTCTTTTGTCAATTGCTCATTAATTATTCATTAATTTTATAAGTGTCATATAAAAGGCAAGAATGATGTACTCTCTGCAAATAGTCTTCCACTTTGAAGATGACATCCTCTCATGTAATCAAAATGTCAGACACCAACTTACAGTCTTTTTCAAGCCTCAACACACATGGATGATCACTAATAAATTCACTTGCACCTGGGCCCAAACCATTCACTATTAGTCTTCCATTACAATAGGATATTATTATACTATTATTTTCATCTACAAATCTAGACTACTAAACTGGCAATAAAGAATATTCAATGACACCACACCACTGCCACACAGTCTTCTTCAGTCATCACATGCCACTGCCACATACAAGTCTAGTACAGAAACTATTCATGCCTCTTTTCATATTTGTTTGTTGTTTTGCAGAGAGCTTAAGAGACTCATGTCTGTCACATTGTCACCAATTTATGCTCACTTCTCTGAAACACTGACTGGCCTGAGTACTATCCGTGCCTTACGTGAAACACAGCGCTTTCAGACAATGAACATGAATAGACTGGACATCAACCAAAAAGCCAACTTTTGTGGTATGAACTGAATAATTTAATATCACTTGTGAATCATGATCAGTTGAATCTTTGGTTTTTACATCTCCCATCTCAAATTCAATAACTCAATGGTTGCAAGCATGTCATTCAGCAAGGATCACCAAGATATAGAGAGGTGTGATGGTCTAGTGGTCAGTTGAGCTGATTCTCTGGGTTTGTATTCCCGGCCCGGGAGATTGTGTTTTGTCTTTGGGCAAGACACGTTACTCCCTGTGTGCCTAGTCGTCTAGGATAAGGACGTAAAGCCTGAGGTCCTGTCTGCTCATACTCTAATAAAACAAAAAAGATTTTGGTTAACTTAAAATCAAAATCTGCAAACACTCCATCATTTCCCTAGTCTTCTAGGACAAGGACGTAAAGCCGGAGGTCCCGTCTGCTCATACTCTAATAAAACAAAAAAGATTGTGGTGAATAACTTAAAATCAAAATCTGCAATCACTACATCATTTCCCTAGTCTTCTAGGATAAGGACGTAAAGCCTGAGGTCCCGTCTGATCTTACAAAAAAATAAAAATTTGGTTAACTTAAAATCAAAATCTGCAATCACTCCATCATTTCCCCATAGTAAAAGTGAACAAACTTCCTCATACAGTACTTCCATCTAACACAGCAAACTGACATAATGTTGGTCTCTTACAGCAATGGTTGCATCTCAATGGCTGAGCCTGAGATTACAGTTTCTTGGGGTTGCCATGGTAACAGGAGTAGCATTTATAGCAGTGTTAGAGCACCATTTCAGTTTTAAGTCAGTTGATCCAGGTAAGGCAATTGCTTTAAATTACTTATTAGGTAGCTTAAGTTACATCCCTTTTAACCCTGGTTCATAAAAGGCTATGGAATACCTGTCAATATTATTATACCTTCATCAGAAGGGGAAAAGTGATACTTATCTAAAGCGGAGGTCAAACGGCTATGATAGTTGATGAAGACGTCTCAACTATCATCAACTATCATCAACTATCATCAACTATCCTGTACGCGCGGTCAAACGGCAAAAACTATCATTGACTATCATGTGAAATTCGAACATGTTCAAACTCTATGATAGTCAATGATAGTGCAAGATATAGTTGGTGGTCAAACGCACATGATAGTTGGAACTATCATCAACTATTGTGAACTATCATCGCGTTTGACCGAGGCTTAACACTTTTTTCTTTCTGTTTTGCCTTTTCATTATTGTCCTAATAGTAAGCTTACCTTTGAAAGAAATCCAATACTATTAGACTAAGGAAGTGTGCAAAAAAAGACATTGGAAATTAATATCCTATCTATGACCCCTAGGCTAAATCTTTTCATTTCTGGGCTTATCCTGGGCCTGAACCAAAATCATTCCTTGTAATACTATGTCAATAATAACTTTACAAATACAATTACAATCAATATTTCATGTTTTTGTGATTGTAGGTCTTGTTGGTCTAGCTATCTCTTATGCATTATCAGTAACCGACCGCCTATCAGGGATGGTGTCGGCATTTACTGAGACTGAGAAACAGATGGTCAGTGTTGAGCGTGCTGTGGAGTATATTGAAGACATCCCGTCAGAGCAATCAGGACATTCCAAGGTGAGTTGTGCTCTCCAGACAAGAATGGAAAGAAATTATAAGGGACTGGTCAAAAATTAGAGGGGCTGGTGCATTTTATTTTTGGCCTGTATAGTTTTAAGTGGCCCTCCCTTTCCTTATATATAAAATAATATGGCCCTCCCCTAAATACTTGCACAATTTTTTTTGGCCCTCTCCCCTCCCCCCTCCCCTATAACTTATAATTTAGGCTAACCTTGTTTTTAATATAGCAGTAAACGAGTTGCACGTCTTCCCGATCTTGTTGTCATTCATTCATTTTTTATTCATTCATTTTTTTCTTTTGACCTGATTTTATGCACAAAAAAGGTTTGGCCCTCCCCTTAAGACTTGCACAATTCTTTGTGGCCCTCCCTTTGTGGCCTACATGAAAAATAATGACCCCCCCCCCCCCCCCCCATTTGCACCAGCCCTCCCCCTCCTCTAATTTTTGACCAGTCCCTAAGTACTATAAAATATCATCTAAAACATGATTGTATAAAGATTGATACTTAAATTCAAAATATTTTTGTTGTGAGCTTATGACAAATTGACCTGGCTAGGTAAAAATTGCACCAATATGCATGAGTTAACTAGTATATGTAAATATAGTTGTATATTGTTCATTTTAATATAATTAATAACATACCCTGGTGATGGACTAATTTTGCCAGAAAGCTTGGTTTCAAAATATTCAAATTTAAAACAAATAATGATACCAGTAGTACATATCATACCAAGATGTATTAAATCTATGACATTATTATTTGTACAGATATCTCCTTTCTGGCCAAGTATAGGGGAGATTACCTTCCGTAATGTTGTGTTGATCTACAGGTACGTACTGTGCAACCTGCAACTATAATTAATATTTATAACTGAAGTGGGGGCCTGTCTTCTCTTTGAAGGAGACTCTGGTGTCTAAGGTATAAACTCCTTAGCAATTAGACTGAATTTGAAGGTCTATATGTATAACTACGAGTAGTCCTCCTTTTCCCTCCAGAATCAGAAATTTAAAAAAACGAGCGTTGCGGGATTCCTGTAGAGCACGCCGGAAATAGATCGTTGAGTAGGGAGAGGAAAAGAAGGGACTACAGACAACACTGTAACAAACGAATTACCGCCCTTTTTTAACACATAGTTATCTTGTCAAAATCGTGTCATCGGGTAATCAATATCAAATGGATCATTTAGACTGCAATTAAATCCAATTAATTTTAACCAATCCAATTGGATCTCAGTAAAATGGCTACGTTGTTAAACACGCGGGAAAATAGTCTCTTATTATCGCTTCGCAATGTAAACATCTATGGCGGATACACCAAGAAAACTGGCCAAGAGAGGGCGAAAGCCGAAGCCATCCACAGTTGATGACTTTTGCAGAGCATGTGGCTGCTCTTTCAAAATAGTTTACAAGAGTTTGCAAAAGTTTCAAATATTTCCACGGAAAATCTGTTTGACCTCCCAGGACGTTCTGGCGTTCCAAGTTGTCCACTTTCTTGGCTTCTCCGCGATCTTGGATACAAGGTAGACGATGGCGATGGGCTTTCTGCCCGCGTTTGTGCTAAATGCTCAAACAAAATAAGAAGAGCTTTAGATTTGAAATCCTTTCTGGACATTCGCTTGGCTCGTTCTGAAGCCTGTGGAGAAAGTTCCCCAGAAAGATTCAAGCGAATGTCAAAACCTGTCGGCAGAACAGCAAAAACATCTTTGCCATCTAGCAAATTGATAACGGCCACTTTCTGTTCTTCTTTTAAGGATAAAACGTTTGGAAAACTTTCCAGACACTCGTTTAAAATAGCTTCATGGTCAGCCACAGTAAAGTAAGTGACCGTGTGCTGGAATGTTTCACGATGACGCTTGACAGCTCGGCACGTTGCATTACAGCCGCTGACAGATCGATCGTTTTAAGCCAATCGGAATTTTCCGTTGTGAGAGCAACGGGTAATTCGTTTCTTACAGTGTTGTCTGTAGTCCCTTCTTTTCCTCTCCCTACTCAACGATCTATTTCCGGCGCGCTCCACAGGAATCCCGCAACACTCGTTTTTTTTTAATTACTGATTCTGGAGGGAAAAGAAGGACTACTCGTAGTCTATATAACTGCAGTGGGAGCCAGTCTTCTCTCTGAAGGAGACTCTGGTGTCTGTGGTATAAACTCCTTAGCAATTAGACTGAAGGTCTATTGCAAATTGAAAACCAAAAGATCCAAAGGTGCATGGGTCAAGTGGGAGGCAATTTGGGTAACTAGTCACCATAACAACCCCTCCCCCACCCCACAAATCCCAATCCCCCTCCCCCACCCATTGAAATTGTAAAAAAAACCATATAGCTATGGTTCTCATGTATTTAATGTTTTCTAGTACTGTCTTATCATATATATAATAGGCTAAGCGAAAAATGTCCGCATCTTATTCCAATAAACCCGCCCACTGTGCCACCAAAAGAATTCTATAAATGCTAAGCACAGGTAATTGTGGGTGCAATAGGGGGTAAATTGGAACGAGAAATTAAATGCTTGCAAAACTAGAAATCAAAGTCGTCTCGCATCTTCGATTATCATTGACACAGGGAGCCCAATCATTACAAAGAGCAGCCCAAGCGTTAGGGAAAGTAGTGATTTTTTCATGGGTACCCCTACTAGTGTAATATAATATTATATCTCACTCCACTTTTATAGGCAAGGTCTTCCACCAGCCCTGCGTAATGTTTCATTTCGAGTTAAAGGAGGAGAAAAGGTAAACCATTTTATATCTAATATATGTACAAATACAATACATCATTCAATAGACCATTTCACAGTTATCTTCCATCAACCTCAGTCTCAATAGGGTGTAATATCATATTCTTTACAAGTTGACTACAGGATATTGAATGAAAAGTGTTTCAATTGTTGGATGATGTGTACATTTCTTAAATTTGCATGGGCTGTAGTCAAACTCTAAAGAATATATTACTCGCTATTTACCTCAAATTATAGCACAAAAGGATCAGAGTAGTGTACTGTGACAACAAAAACAACACTTCATGGTAGTAATGTTTCATATTCATCATGTGTTATAGATTGGTATAGTTGGTCGTACTGGATCTGGCAAGTCCAGTCTTTTCCTGGTACTGTTTCGTATGGTCAACATACAAGAAGGTTTGGTCATAGTTGATGGTGTCGCTGTGGCTTCCCTTCCACTTGAGCAGTTTAGGTGAGTGTACTAAGTTGCTTTGATTTCTTAGTTTACTATGATGATCATCATCACACTACAATATATATTTTAATATATTAAATTAATATAATAAAACTAATACAAAAAAGTTTTATTTCACGACGTTTCGGAGTCATACTGACACCATCATCAGGTAAATGTAAACGTATAAAAGCATGACAGTAAGAGAATAATATAAATGATAAACCTATCAATAATTTACAAGAACACTTTTGCCCTAAGGGAGTCCGATTGGACTCTGAATATTAATCAACTAATATTATTAATATTAATATTATTAATTAATATATTAAACTTAAAAGTTCCTGATGATTATAAGACAGAAGGATACAATTTTGTTTGAAAACATGAGCAGTACACTTCTGTATTTTATCATTAAATATAATAATTGCATTGAAAAAAAAAGATAATATTGAATGGTCATTCTACTAAACAATATTTTGTTCCTCCTTTTTCTCTATTTCTAAGGTCACGTTTAGCAGTTATTCCTCAGGATCCATTTTTGTTCAGTGGTTCAGTTCGCTCCAATGTTGATCCTTGGTCACAGGTACTGACAAAATGCCACATCAAATTGAATTATTTTTGTTTTCAAAATTTGTACCAATATATTAATATTTATTATGAGTAGTAACAGTCAGGTTTGGCGCCTACAGTGGATGCTATTCACAAACCTGGAGCCTAGCTATATATATGATCTATGGAGTTTGGCGCTTGGTGGATGTTTCACAAACCTCAAGCCTAGCTATGATATATGGATAGTATTCATAATTATTCTTTTTTTAACCTTTTTAGCACTCTGATACTGATATATTGACTATTCTACAAAGATGTCATATTAATATTGCTGTCAGAAACATGGGTAAGAATGTATGTTTTTTTATCTGATCAGACAAGTAAAGTAGTAAAGTGTGTGGTGAAATGTTAGTATCCTCTGATATGGTGTGAGTTGTAATGACCAACCTACCCACTTCTGCAATACAAAAAGTGTTAAGATTTCATTCAGTGACTGGAAGTGCTGGTCAATGGTGCATGCAATGCATTGTGCAACCTCTCCAGTTGGGATGACCAACCTGTCCGCACCCACGATGTGAAGTTTTAGCAGTCAGCTGACATCCTGTATAAAAGTGTTAAAAAAAATATGGGGTTTGAAGAAGAGAGCGAGTTTGATAAATAAATTTTAGAAGGCAGTCACATAATGTTAAACGTGCTGCTTGCTTGCTTGCCTTCTGCTTTCTTGCCTTCATGCTTGCTTGCTTGGTCACTTGCTTTCATATGCTGGCTTGCTTTCATGCTCGCTTACATTTGTGCTGGCTTGCTTTCCTGCTAATGGTCGCTTGCTCGCCAATGCTTTCACACTCGTTTGGTGACAGTCCACCAGTGTTGATGTTCTTTGTGCCTGATTGAACATCTTCAAAAGATAACTCTTGCCCAGGTTCTCAAAACAGTAGACAACAACATCAATGGTATTCTCAAGACTACACTGTCTTACACTACACTTATTAGTCATGTAAATGCATGGTCTAAAAGAACATTTATCTATTTATCTGTTTGTATTTTATATTAGGTGGTCTTGATGCTGATGTTGGAGAGCGTGGTCGTAACTTCTCTGTTGGTCAGCGACAGTTGATTTGTCTTGCAAGAGCTCTTCTGTCTCGAGCCAAAGTAATTAAATTGAAGATTTCTTAGTTCATTACTAGTCCCAGAATGAAGCCATTAAATCTGTGAAATAGATATTAGACTAAAGCACCTTAGTAGATTGCAGGCACCAAACCAGTGAAATTTATAGATATTACACTAGTAGACCTTAGTCTGTACTATTTTTACTTTCACTACTTTGTTTCACCATGGGCGAAAGTTCATTGTTTATATTATAATGCATTGAGCTTGGCAGAATCCAGCCCCGGCTATTTTCTTAAAAAAACTATTGTTTGAAGTTAATTTGAGATTGATCCCTGTTCCCTCGAGAGAAGCATTAGGAGAAGTATGATGCGTTGCAGAGTACTTCTCAGAACTTCTTAAAATTTCCAAGTGCTCTATAAATCATAGAGCACTGCTGACAAGTTTTCTATTTCTTTTATCAAATATTTAGTTCATTTTATTCATGCACTGTTAAGTTATAGAGAACACTTTTCAGCCAATCAGAGCGTGCGTTATATATAAAATATTTTGTAATATCTGATATAGATAATATATATATATAATTATTGTACTGTAGATTCTATGTATTGATGAAGCCACAGCCAGTGTTGACATGGAAACAGACGAGCTCATCCAACAGACTATTCGTGATGAATTTATAAATAGTACGGTTTTGACCATTGCACACAGGTAAGGCAGGATAAAACCTTATAGTACTAATTCATAATAGATCTTTTGTTTGCTATTGTTGAATTAGCACTATTTACAGTGTGAATACTCGAACCATGAACACTTGAATTTTTTCATGTTATTATTTTCTGAACCTTCTACTGCTTCAAAATCTCTACAAATGAAGCAGTAAGTTCAAATACACTAAATACACTTATTTCTAATCTATTTGCTTATGGGATGTGGGTTAAAAATAGTAACATAAAATCTCAAAGTGTTCACGGTTCGAGTACCTCACTGTAGTAAGCATTCTGCTCAAGTCTATTCCATTTAATTTTTTTTTTCATTCAGGATTGAAACCATTTTGGATAGTGACCGTGTTCTGGTGATGGATAGAGGGACTGTGGCAGAGTTTGATCACCCAGATGTTCTCTTAGCCAATAGAAATTCTCTATTTGCTGCCCTTGTTTATGGAAGTTAACAGAAATTATGGATTGGTAATTGTAGAGATATATATGCCAAGCTATTAGGGATGGACCATTTAACTTTTGAGGGGCCGGCTGGAAGATTTGGCACATGCAGGAAATTTTTTTAACCCGCTGGCATGCACATGGAATTTATTTTTTTAGCAATGATTTGAGTGGTGATTTTGGCTTGCACAAATTTTTTTTTCAGCCCTTTGGCCGTGCAGGAAATTTTTTTGAAATGATCCATAAATAAAATATGTGTAAGGTTCTATATAGTGAAAAGTTCTGTGAAATATTAAGTCTAAATTAAACATGATACAAAAAACAAGCTGCTTTAATTTATTAAATGTTAATTAAAAAATGTTGAATTGCTTTTCTTTCCATACTGAATGTTGATAATACAAGTATTTCAAGTATTGTGTGTGCTCAGTCCTGTATTTTAAATATTACTTTTTCAAGTTTTGAATTTAATTTGTAACTTACTATATGTTATTACAAATGTATTGATATTACAATGTTGATCATTCATATCTGAGTAAAGAGAAACTATTTAATATATTACTTTATAATTCCCTAGAGCTAGTAGAGCACTAACACTATATCCATGAAATAAAATAAAATTGCTATTGTGTGATAGTTCTTATTTAGTGACTATTAGTCACTATCAAAGCTAAAGACACCTAAAGTTGTAATGAGGTATTGTTTCCTTTTGTATTTGATGTTTCTGGTTGAGTGATACTGACTAAATGGTCACTAAATAGAAACTATTAGTAAGGGTTAGATGATGAAAGCGAGTGTCCTATGGGATATGGAGTCTCGAGCACTAGATAGAAAGCGACGAGGGCGCAGCCCGAGTGGCCTTCTATATAATGCGGGAGACTCTATGTCCCATAGGACACAAGCATTCATTATCTAACTGTCTTAGAATATGACCATACCCACAAAGAATGGCTTACTATATAGTACTTGTAATGCATTGTGAACTTCTATATAGTATCTCACTGACGAGGTGGGCAAAACAATAAATAACAAAAGGCCTCGCCAGTGGAATACTATATTTAGATACTATGGGATATAGAATACTATAATACAGTCATCTGATTGGCTGAGTGGATGTGATCATTTTCTAAGTTACAGGTAGTAACTATTTTGTTTCTATTTCATGGTTTTAGTGTTTTCACTCTAAAAGGGTTTCTCATCATTAGTAGTTGTGCCTTCTCTTTGGGTCCCATTATTATTTGTCACTGAATGCATGCCATCTGTAATGAAGATATGTATAGCTGTGAACAGTTAAGTGTATTCAGCAGTAACAAGAACACTTTATTTGTCATTCCATAATTTGGTCATCACAATTGATGATGTGAGATACAGTGGTACCCCTATTAAGCGGTCATTCCCGGGAATATCAAAGTGGCCGCTTAATAGAGTTGGCCGCAGAATAGAGTTATAGAATAGGTATAGGAATAGATTTGGGACTTTCTATTATGGCCACCTAATAGAGGGCACTTAATGGGTGACCGCTTAATAGAGGTACCACTGGCTGATTACCATTTAGATATAAAGGAGAGGCAATACAGTGGTACCTCTATTAAGCAGTCACCCTCTGAACTTTCCAAAGTGGCCGCTTCATATAGGTTGGCCACTGAATAGAGGTATAGGAATAGATTTGGGACTTGTGGCCACCTAAGAGGGTGATCGCTTAATGGTTTACCGCTTAATAGAGGTACCATTAATTATATCAATGTGCAACATCAAACTAATATTGATGATGTGAGACATTAATCTTCAACTTGAAAACGTTCTTGAAAGTGTTTGTATTATGGTGAGATTACAGACTCGTACCCAGTCGCTTCTCTGTCTCTTTTTTACGGATCGCAGTGCATGGAGGGAAGACTGAATCCAGAAAGCGATTCTTTTCTTCCTCCTTCCCTTGACCCTTTGTGCACGCCCCGGAAAAAAGAAGAGTTACAAGTGGGTACGAGTCTGGTGAGATTACATCTATTATGTTGCAGCATTGTATCCATTCGATAATCTTGCATGGACGTAGTCACTAGCTGTTATGGCTGGATATTTATGTTGACCATCCAAGCACTCTATTTTGACATTACGGTCAGGATTGAAGAAGAAAACAGCAGAACAACGTGCTCTTTCTCTGATAGTTTCAGGGAGAACAACACGGTGATACTAAAAACAATTTATAAAATAACTATTAGAAACCACACATTCTGATATATTCATTTATTATGTTTGTCAAAATATTTGTCCAATTGCAGGACTGTCAACTCTCCCGGGTAATCTGGGAGTCTCAAGGTTTTGGATCGTTTCTCCCGGTCTCAAGATTTCGGCGTCAAATCTCCCGGATAATCGGTAAAATTGATAAATTTGCTTAGAAAAGGCCTGATATATGTCCAAAGGCGTTTTTTTTGGTTTGGAACTTTTAAGACAAACAAAATGACGGAAATTCGGAAATTATTGAACAAAATGGCAGAAATTTTCGAATCATCGGCAATCTCCAGGTTTGAACAGGTCTGGGGTTGACAGCCCTGCAATGGTATCTTATAAAAGAAATAGAATGCTTGATTATGAGAGATTTATTGCAGAGTTTATAAGGGAAACATAACAGGAAATTGATTTGGTCGCTTAGAGGAAGTGGTCATCCAGAGAGAGTCGACTACTTGTCTAGTATTATAAGTCATTGACAAACAATCAAAGGATTGTACTTACAGTTGATTTAAGTCTGTCAGAGGTCCATCTTTGCATCAGATCGGCAATATTGACAATAACACCACCTTTGATTGGAGTAACACGGACATATTCACCATCAACATTCTGGACCTGATAGATGAAAGGAATAATAAATATTCACTTGTAAGATATAGGGCTACATTGTATTTATATACAGCTATTTCAAAAAACGTTGAATACTGAATAGTGCATTCCAAGACCAAAGGGCATTGTGGGTCTCATTGATTCATAGTAAATAATACATATACAGCGAAAATTACCCCCTGTAACTAGCTTGTATATTGTTTTGAATGGAATGCACTAAGAATAAAATAACTAATTATCATTTTTTTACTTTAAACAATATTACATGACCCAAAATGCATTTCAGTCTTTCAATGCACTATTCAGTATGCAGTATTCAGTATTCTACGTTTTTTGAAATAGCTGTGTATATATTATTATGTATTCCAAGTTTTCGGGTCACTGACCCAACATCAGGGAAATAATGTTAACAATGGTTACATTGATGTATCCACAACAAACTAAAAATTGAAAACAATGACATGAAATATAATGGTTACAAAAACAAAATGTGCACACATCACAAATGGGATGTTTCTTCTTATAATAACCTTCTCAACAGAGATTGTGGAAGAAACATTCCATCTGTTTATTTACCATTACCATATAAATTTAAAGAAGTAATAAATTGAACCACATTTTGTTCTTGTCACTGTTAACATCCTTTTGCTGATGGTTGGTGACCAAAAGGGTCAGATAAGTGTGTTGAGAAAGTATATTCAACCCTGTATCTTAACTTTGTTCTGGATATTATCCTTTGTCTTGACATCAACCTGACATTAGTGTTTCACAAAATGCTGAACTATAATGTTTTAGTTCACAAAATGGGTGGCATGGTTGGCCAAGTGGTGAGAACACTGGCCTTTCACCATTATGATCCGAGTTTAAGTCTAAGTTTTGGCACCGGTTTTTCACCATGTGAATTGAGATTGTTTGAAGTGTTGTTCTCTACCATGCTATGAGGGTTTTTTCTCCGATTATTCTGTTTTGTTTTTTTATGTATGAAAGATATTTAATGTAGAGGTAGTGATTGTGAGTGCCAGCAGAAGAATAACCACTATGTGGATCTGCTATGGAAAATATTATAATGACATTATTATTGTTATAAATTACTGCAATCATAACATACCTCTAAACCTCCACAGTCATCTTGAAATAATATAGAGATACCACCATAGTCTGTATGTTCACCACATCGTATCTGATCTTGTTTGATATCAAAGTCTTGACTCAGCTTGGGATAGTAGTTGAGTCTTAACTGGGTCTGGCCATTCTTTGTGCCCATCTTCTGGTAGCGTGGAGTAAATGTATCTGCATCCTTTATAGAACACAATGTTAGTTTTAATTCTTATATATTTGTCATGTCTATGACGAGTGTTGTAAATCTTCATACAACACTATATAGAGAGGCCCTGTTAGAGGGGGGGGGGGGGGGGGGTCTGAATAATCCATAATCCTGATTGTTCATAAATAAGTTCATAAATAATCGGTAATCCTAAATTGTAAATAATGATTCACCAAAAATAAATTACAAACGAGTAATCCTAAATCCTCAATTGGTCCTAAATGCTGCAAAAATAATCCATAATCCTTAAACTTTTGGGTCAATAATCCATATCCCTGCTCTAAAAAACCCTAATAATCCATAATCCTAAAACCCTAACAGGGCCTCTATAGTGTTGTATATCCTGATTTGCATAAGTTTTATCTTGGCAAGATTTACATTTATCATGAAAATTTCCTCTTCCTCACCCTGATTGGAGCACATTAATTCTGGCCATATCAGTCAGGGCAGAAGTGAAACTGTACAGGGTCTAGTTAGTAAAGGGAACATTTCCTTACCATGTCCAAGCCTAGAGCAATGGCTGATAAAATCCTTAAACCAAGAGTCTTCAAGTGTTCATAAAATGCTGAAATTCTTGGTTTAAAGTCTGGTGATACGTCATCAGGCCATTTCTAGAAAAACAACATTGTAAATTATGACAACTGTTGGTGTAGACTAGCTGTTAGTGTAGACTAGCTGTTGGTGTAACTCACCAATTCTATGACATAATAATCTATTACACAAAGTATGAAACCAGGCTATAATTACTAACATTACTGTAATTAATTATTATATAATTTTCAATGAAATACCTAGTATATTCCTCTGTTTCAAAAATTTTATATCTTCAAATGTGAAAATAACATGTTATTTGTTATAAAATAATTATTTGTATCTGCGCACACCCATGTAATATCCTCTATATTGTCTACATCTTTCTTCTATAGAACATACAAAGTGTTCATATCTTTACACAGCACACTGTAAGTATCTTCATATTATTGTTTTCAAAATATAGATCTCCCTCAATGACATGAGGTCTTGCAGAGATATTTGGTGTTTTAAGAGTGAGCTTAGAACCTTTCTCTTCAAGAAGGCTTACACTAACTGATATCTTTTTATGCAAAGTTTACATAATATTGTTATTTGTATATATATAATTATAATTGTTTTTACGTTGATTTATAATATTTTAAAAATTTGTTTTTGAACATCTTTATTTTTTTAGAAAACAGAAACTTGAAATGTAAAGCATTGTTGAACTCTACAGGATATTGACGCTATATAAAATATCGTTATTATTATTATTAACAGTGTCCCATTTCAACTTGTACTTTCATATTTCAATTTGTACTTTTGAAACTTGGCAAATTTACACGGGATAACCCCGCAACGGTACCTAAACCAATCAGAACTTGCATTATGTAAACACGTCTCTTGCAGGATAATCCCACAAAACAACCAATCAGAGTGACATGAGCGTGGGATATCCTGCAATCTAGCCAATGAGATGATTTGTTGACATATACAGAAGATTTGGTATTAATTTTTGTTTTCCTTTCATCATCATGAGTTTTTCAATGAAAATTATGAAATTAATCACTGCAAAATTAATCTGTCATGTTATAATTCCTATGAGTGTTGATCGTAATTCAGCCAAGGTAAGAGATAAACACAGAGAGATGTGTTCACATAAATGTTGCGCTCTGATTGCTTTTAGGTACATTATCCTGTGTAAATTTGCAAAGTTTCAAAAGTACAAATTTAAATGGGACATTGATTTTATTTATTATTATTATTATACTTACAAAAGTGTCCTCATGAATATGTCCAAGGTCAAAAGACTCCTTCAGATCAGGAGGTCTGTCTGGGTTGTTACTATAAATTGAATTTTTTTGATGCCTAAGGTTGTTGGTATGTAATAATAAACAAAAACAGACATTACTACTTTACAATTTAACAAATAGAGCTATTTCACATAACATATTTTACAGCGCAAAGCCCAAAAGTGTGACCGCAGATAATTTATTCACATTCTTTTGACATGTTTGTCTGTAGCTGTTTTGGATTCAAATGGACTTCATTCTAGCTATTTTAACCTCAAAATTCATCTAAAGATTGACATTATTCTTGTCTTGTGATTCACAGTGAGAAATGTTGACATTTAATCTAGAGGAGTTGATTGAAAAGATGTAGAGAAAATATTAATAAATTATCGTCTGTCATACTTTTGGGCTTTGCGCTGTGACATGCTTAAGAGTAAGATAACATGCTATTGAGCTTCGACATACCCAATTCCACACAAATTAGCTGTTTTCATTATAATCTATCTGATAATTGAAGGAAATCTTCTTAAATATCTTTTATTATACAACAGCCAGTTTCAATACTTTGTTTCTTGATTTTTGCTAAGATTGTCATATTTATACAAGCAATTAGTGACAAATTGTATTGTCATCTGTGCGAAGCTCAATTGGCCAGTAACAAAACGAGTAGAGGACTGGGTACTAGTTTGCCTAATTAATGTAATTATAAAAAAACCTCATAATTAAAGAGAGCACAACAAGATATGTTAGATTCCTGAGTTTGGTTGCATTTTGTTGTATTCTGACCAAGATACACCCTCATAAAAATGCCTAAAAATAGAAGGAAATGTATGGTTTGGAAGGTGGGCAGTTTTGAATGGCTGTAACTCACTCAATATCCAACCAAAAGCAACAAATCTCAGGAATCTTACATATCTTGATCTGCTCTTTTATATTGTGAGGTTCATTTCTTAATTACATTAATTAGGAAAACTAGTACCCAGTCCTTTACTCGTTTTGTTACTGGCCAATATCATGTTATTTTTACTACCAGTAATTAGCATGTTAAAATACATTAAGTGAAATGGCTCTATTGCCTCTTAATGTTAGGTGCAAATAAATACCTTAATTTAGGTTTTTCTGATATTCAGTTATTTTTAATTGACAAGCTTACATGCAGTTAAATTATATGTAATTCAGATTATTATTATTCATTTTACATACTAACATGAATCTGATTAGCTGAGAGCATGCAGTGAATTTTCAATAACATGCAAACTTGGCAGGATAAATCTAATATCCGTAGCGCGTAATACATTTATTCTGTCAAGTTCCCAGACTTGCTATTGTCTCTTTTACCTTATCATAATTGTACTTTTACTTTACAAAATATATAACAATGATTTGTGATAGACCACTAGTTGGTTTATACTTATATTAGTTAGCTACAGTCCAAATGTTGCATCTCACACATACCGAATCTCATGCAAGTGAGCAAAACCTATTGTTTGAATTTATTTACATATTTAGATTTATCATTTGTGAGATTCGGCATTTGAACTAGGCCTTGGATGCTCTAATCACTGAGCAACATCTAGACGGTATTTCTTTATTTTTAATAATAAACGTTATTTTAAAATAGTTAACAATTGATATAAACAAAATGAACTTGTGGCATATTTCCTACCGTTCCTTTTCCAGCCTGTCCCATCCATTCTGCAAGTATTCATCCCATTTACGATATTTTTCTTTGGATGAATAATTTAAGTTAAAAAACTGATGCATGACACCAAAAACATTCTCAACCTGCAAAAAAAAAGACATTTTTTGGAGTTTGATATTATGTGCATTACTGATACACTGTATGATGATTGATGGGTATTGAAATAGCTTTTGGTCAAAGGTATTTACAGTGCAGCAACCTTAACCAAAGCTACCAAAACAAATAAACCAATCATGAACAAGAATATGAACAATAGAATCTCTAAAATAATTTTTCGGCCTAAGATGCTAATAATCTTTATATTTATATATGAACGAAATTCAACAAGTTTGAATAAGAAACACTTTAGCCTATGAGAACGCTCCACAAGGTTTTGTTTGATCTCAAAAATATTCAAATTTTTTTTAGGTGGACTCAGTTTTAATAGTCAAATTATAAGATGAACAAAATTTGCAATCTAATGATGTATTCAGACTCCACTCAACACAATCATCATAGGAGGGTAACCCAATCTTGGGTGTTGATATTGTGGTTATGCTTTATATTTTTTTAACTAGCTTGTATTTTTTAAACTATTTTGTTTTTTTCAAAGCAGATCTATTTTTGTAAATATGTTTGTGTGGGCTAATGTTTTTATAATGAAGTGTATAACCAGAAGGTTTTTTTTTGCCGCTGGATAATGAAGAGACCGGTGTTTTTCAGTCAGGTCAAACAATTGTGTGACGTTGATGGATTTTATCTAAATTTATCCTGGTTTTTTTTTTTTATATTATGGTAATAATGTCAATTCAACAAAGGCTCTCCTGTGTTAATTTAACCCAAAACTCAATTTACTTGGGGGTCAATGTCAATTAAACAAAGGCTTCCTTATATTGATCCTAATCCCTACCCCTAGTGTAACCCTAGCTGCATGACATGTAATCCTAGCTGACATGTAAACCAAACTTAGAAATACTGAAGAGGAGGGTAACCTCACTTAGCATGCAGTCTCTCAAGACAAACAGTTTACTGTATTTCTGTATAAAAACAAGCTTATTTGTTTTTTCCGGCTGAAAAAAGATCATTTTGTGTGATCCGTAGCTTGAAGAAAACCTTTGAGTTCGATGCGTGACAAATTCGTCATTTTTCGTCCGTTAACTGACATTTTACTTTTTGTACATTTATTTTGGTTTGTGTTGTAAAAAAAAAAAAAATCGAATGTGGTTTAGCATTGTCTGTACTCTTATCAACAACAATATTCGTCATGACAGTGGTCAAAATTTGTTGCTGACATTTTGACCACTGTCATGACGAATATCGTTGTCGATAAGAGTACAGACAATGCTTAACCACATTCGATTTGCTAATTATTAGTTGTATATATTACACCTACTTGCAAGAACGTTGTCATTAACATTTGAACATTTGTAATTTAGTGGATTAGGAATAAATTAAAAGTACAAAAGAAAGAGTAGTTCTGCTTCAATGATCTTCTTTTGTACTTTTAATTTATTCCTAATCCACTAAATTACAAATGTTCAAATGTTGTATGACAACGTTCTTGCAAGTAGGCGTATCTCGAATAAGTTTTTGAAACTTAACACACACCAAATTTGTAACTGGAGTGTGTGAAATGTCAAACTTTCTGTCTAGGTCAGCTAAACATTGCTCAGTCATTTGGTTTGCTAAGATGTAAAAGCTACAAATCTCTTAAAATAGTATACAAATTCACAAGCTCTTATAACATAGTTGCTAGGTCACCGACGTACATGTGCAAAAAAGAAGTCTTTCACTTTCGGTTTCAGTTTCTTGTCATCAAGAAATCTAATCTTTCCCTTCGACAACATAAGCATATACCTAAATATCTTTAGAGCAAAATTTCGTTGAAGTATCACATGCAGATTACGAGAACGATTCTGAAAAGCAAAAGTGTTCGATAATAGGCAACAACGTCGAAAACATGGCCAATTAAGTTCCACGAACTATTAAACGCTAGCTGTTTAATAACAACATTAGATTTTTGGTACCCATTAAATCAACATAAAATACATAAATCTTATGCAATTTCCATCGTTGTGCGGATTTTAGAAAGTGCAAAGTGTTACTCAGTCTTCGTACAACCGGCCACAACTACATAACAGCTAGCTACGCATATTATGCAAGCATGCAAGTTTACCTCATCTTCAGAAATGCCATGATTTATCAAATACACAAACCCAACCGTACTAAAAGCATGGTATATTTTCTTGGCTAGAACCTGAACGTCTTGGTTGTTAGCTGATGGTCTTGTTATATTTTTAAGACTAAAAGCAGTAAAATCGACAACAGGAATGCCAGAAACCACGTCTGCTTCGACGGCTGCCATCTTGAAATTAGAACCCAGGCGTACCCGAGCATGAATGAATAATTTGAGGAATGAATGGAATGCCAATGGGATGAATTATGGAATTCATTATTTGTAGAACAAAAACTAACGCAAGTAGGTTTGTGATCATTTTATTCTCGACGTTTCGACGCTATCTAGCGTCATTTTCAAGAGAAAATTAGTATTCAAAAAATCAAAAAGTTTTATACAATAATACAATAATAGTGGTCCCATGATAATAGTTTTTAACAAAAGATCTTCGCTCTAACGGAGTCTGATGAATGTTTAGTGATGGTTTGAGTTTTTTGATGAATAACATCTCGTGGATGAGGCAATCCATTTTGCCCGAGCACTTCTTAATGATGGTGAAATTGTTAGTAAGGTCGGGGACTACCGTTAGGCCATAGACCACTTTCATAAATGGCCGCCTCTAATTACCATAATTTTTAAAATTGATGTTTTAAGAAAAAGAAAGCTATCATATGATAGACATTCATCATAACAATAACTTGTGAAAGTTTGTGAAAAAATCAATTAAATTTGCAAGAAGCCATAAGAGTTTGAAAAATCAGAAAAACACCAAAACGAGGCATCAAAGGCCTCGGCAGAAAATTACATACAAATCTGTACATTTTTCATTGAGCATAACTTCTTTGGTATTTTAGCCAGAGCAACAAAACCTTCCAAACATGCCTATTTCAGGTGGTTGTTTCATAGTACAGTGCTAAAATATTAAAATATCTGTTTACTTGAAAAATCATTTTCCGATACATATTATGGTATTTATGAAAGTGGTTTATGGGCTGACTTCATGTGTTTTCCTTAAGACTCATTAAGACTCATTAACGACTTCAAGCTTTCCGCTAACACAATGACTAACACCTACACACGCATCAACAACAACATTACCGACGAACCAGAAACATAAATAACACCGGTCTTTTCATTTTCTTTACTCTGAAGATGCCTTCCGCTCAGGTTGTCGAAACGTCAGACATCAACACCATCAGTCTTTCTCAAGACTACACCACCCCGGACGATCATGCCTCATCTATACATCGATTACCAGACCATTCCCTCTTATACAATGAATAAAGTATTAACTTTCTATGGTTTTGAGTATTTGATTTCCCTTGTGTATTGTGGTCTATTGTTACTAAAGCTGTTCCAGTTGAGTGATAGTGACGAATACTCACTAAATAAAAACTAATATGTAGGAACTATTTAGATTCTATTTCATAGACATAGTGTAAGCACTCTAATAGAAATTACAAAGATATATAGGAGACATCAAAAAGCACACTGAAACACGTACTTAAGGGATGCCACTATCATGAAATTATCTAAAAAGTCCGCTAAAAAAAACAATAATTATGTTATATCAAATTATCCCGTATACCTTGTAACAATTATCCTAAAAGGGACCCCACTTATACCCTAACTACCCTATTTTTCCCTCAAAAAACGAAAAACATTCTTTCGACCGCTTCTTTCTTTTGTTCTTGGTTTCTGAGATATGGCAAAATAAAATGGCGGAAATCGCGGTACGTTTCTCTAGATATTAAACGCTCGTCCGTGGGCCCTCAGTACCAAATCGGATAACGCGTTGCTATGTATGTTTCCACCCAATTCAAATCTTTTGGGAATAAGATTCTTTGTCCTATGTATTCCAATATCACTTGGAAAAGATTTGGAACAGAAGTTTTTTCCCCCAGAGGTTTTGAATTAGGTGGAAGCGTACATAGCAACGCATTAGCCGATATGGACTTATCTCCAGATTTCAAACCAGACAAGGTCGGCCAGGAGATTTGGTCGGCATGTATGCAAATGTCATTTTCAGAAATGCCGAGATCTGACAATGACAATTTTTTATTTTCACCTTACATTTACAAATTAATAAAAATATAATAAATTTTCCTTATATTGAGGTGAGAGCAAACTGGATGAACTATAAAAGCTATACAAAGCCAGTTTGCTATCTTAATTTCTATTATAATCAAACGGTCATTAATCAAGAATAAATAGAACAAAAATTACAAAGATTACAAAAAATATATATATATGTATGTGTAAATCAGTTAAATAGAATAAACAATTGAAAAAGATAAAGAGGAAATTATGGTAGTTAAATTTGAATAAATATATAGAATAACATGAAATGTATATGAAGGAGTACATTTTAATCATTATTATAAGTTTGAATAATTGAATTAATAAATAAATCTTTGAATTTCGAGATGCTGGAGGTTTCTTTATTCTCTCATCTACTAAATTCCAAGCTTTAGCACCAGCAAATCTGATATTGAATTTCCCATAATTTGTTCTAGCATTTGGTAGAGAAAATGACGATTTTGAGGCAAGTCTGGTCCCGTAATTATGTCTTTTACTAATGGGCTCAAAAAAGTTGTGAAAAACATTTGGTAGGTTTCCTGTTTTAAAGTTATAGACAAAACATGCATTGTGATAAAATACGAGATCATGAAATTTGATTATCCTATATTTGATAAAGAGAGGGGTAGTATGGTCCCTATATCCAGAATATGATATTATGCGAAGAGCTCTTTTTTGAAGAATTAAAATAGGATTGATATTAGAGGGGTATGTATTACCCCATGCTATTAGTCCATAGGTCAGGAAAGGATAAATTAAACTGTAGATCAAGATTAGTATAGTGTCTAACTTTAGATAATATACCAATGCTGCGTTTTAGCTTTTTAGCGACAAGCGTCACATGTGCTTTCCAGTTTAGATGACTATCTAGCATAATGCCTAGATATTTAATATTAGAATTTTTCCATTAATTGACAGTATGGTCTTATGAAAAAGCTTTTTTTGAGGGGGGTGGAATATTATAAAATTAGACTTCTCAATATTGAGTGTCAGTCTATTTACAGACAACCAATTTTGAATACCAATAAGATTATTATTTATTTGCTGTTCTAGCTCTATAAGGCTCTTGTTAGAACAAAAGAGATTTGCATCATCAGCAAAAAGGTGGAAATCAAAAAGCTTTGATGAGTTTTGAAAGTCGTTTATATATACTAAAAAGAGGAGAGGACCAAGAACAGACCCTTGAGGAACACCACATGATATAGTTGAGAGATCTGAGTGAACGTTGCCAAGGGAAACAAATTGTTTCCTTTCACTCAAATACGAGGTGAACCAGTTATTGGTTAAACCTCTTACTCCATAGTGGTCTAACTTTTCGAGCAGAATATGGTGGTTTATTGAATCAAAGGCCTTACTCAAGTCTAAGAATATACCACAAGAAAACACCCCCTTTTCAATTGCTTTTTGTATGTTGTCAGTAATTGATAAAACTGCGTGTATTGTGGAATGAGAAGACCTAAACCCAAATTGTTTGCAGTAAAGTATGCTGTTTTTAGTAATGAAGTCTGATAGTCTTTTAAAAACCAATTTTTCAAGAATTCTATTAAATATAGATAACAATGAGATTGGTCTGTAATTATTGACGCTAAGTTGAGAACCGTTTTTGTATACCGGTATTACTCTTGCAGTTTTAAAATGATTAGGTACAATACCGGTGGAAAAGGAAAAGTTAAATATGATTTCTAGTGGTTTTGAGATAACACTTTGCAGCAGTTTTAGTATCTTTGTAGGTACACATGGACCAGATGCTTTTGATTGGTTAAGTTTGTTAATTTCTTCTTCAATTTCTATCGTTGATGTAGGAGATCTGGTTTCATCATCATCATCATCATCATCATCATGTAGCTGCTCCTGTATTATGGAACAATCGTCCGTGTTTAAGAAGTCCTTAAAAACGTATCTTTTTTAATTGGCATATGATTAGTTAGTTTATAGACGTATTATTACTTTGTACTATAGTGTTTATATATACAGCCACAAACGATAAATATTTATTTTAAATTAATTTTATTACATTAACATTGATATTAGCTTTTAATATAATTTTAATAACTTCTTAATATAGCTTGTTTTTATAACTATTATGTTTTTTATTATAATTTGTATTTGTAAAGCGCATTAGATCATATACACCTAATCCAAAAAACGTTGTCGGGTCCGCCGCACAGTCCTCGTGCCAAGACCGTGAAGGAAAACACAGTGAATATTTTGATGAGAGTGATAAAACAAGAAAATAAAAGTAGGCACAACACTATTTCGTTGAAAAAAGTACCACACTAGAGTGTGAACATGCAAATAATTTAATTACTGATTAGATATAACCAATATCTTTCACAGTCTTGGCGCGAGGACTGTGCGGCGGACCAGACAACGTTTTTTGGATTAGGTGTATACATGTATTTTGCGCTCAACAAGCATTAAAGTTATCATTATTATTATTATCTTTAGGGACCGACCATTTGATTTTTGATGGGGAGGGGTGGCAATCTTTGGTTTGCTCAATTGTTTTTTTTTTTGGCCATACAGCTTGCAAGATTTTTTTTTTGATAGATTATAAATTTTTGTTCCACTGTGATTGGTCTTGCTCGATATTTTTTTTTTGGTTATAGGCCTTGCTCGATATTTTTTTTCGTAATTGCCCCCCCCCCCCCCCCCCCCCCCCCCCATCAAAGGTCAAATGGTCGGTCCCTTAGTTCAGTAAAAACAGCTTATTCATTAGTGCTTGCTCACAGAATGTTACTAAATATTAGCCAGTTGATTTCGACCAATCAGATTCTAATAGGAATATTCTGAATGATCAATAAATTATTTTGTAACAGTGTAACCGTCTAGCATTCTTCCATGGACGTAGTCACTAGCTATTACGGCTGGATATTTATGTTGACCATCCAAGCACTCTATTTTGGCATCACAGTCAGGCATAACAAAGAACACCACAGAATAACGCGGTCTTTCTCTGATAGTTTCAGGGAGAACAACACGGTGATACTAAAAACAATTTATAAAATAACTATTAGAAATCACACATTCTGATCTATTGAGGCATACATCTTATAAAAGAAATAGAAAATTTCTTTAAGTACTTTGTGGAGTTATCAGAATACTAGCTACTCCAAAAGCGTTGAACACTTCTCTTGTGTTCTGCCAAAGAAGACTGTTGGTTTTGTGTGACGTTTCGACTTCCTCAGCGAAAGTCATCTTAAGAATAAAGAAACGAAAAGACAGTACTAGTCGGGTGTTGTTATTTCCCCACTGAGAGAGATCTCTTTCACAACTTCTAGAGTACAAACATTAAACATTAGTGTGCAACATAAATACAATGTAGTTCTAAACAGTAAATGTATTTTGCTAATTCTATTGTTTTATTAATACTATTTAGTACTAAATAGTGATAACGTTTGCACACTTTTAGTGTTTGTACTCTACTACATACTAATATTATAGGTTATTCATAAACAATCAGAGGATTGTACTTACAGTTGATTTAAGTCTGTCAGAGGTCCATCTTTGCATCAGATCGGCAACGTTGATGAGAGCTGCACCTTTGAGTGGAGTAGCAGGGATATATTCACCATTAACATTCTGGACCTGGCAGAGGAAAGAAACAATAAATATTCACTTGAAAGAGGACTACAGTGTATATATCTATACATAGTATATAAAAAACGAGCAGCAGTGTTTTATCAAGGATAAAAACCCGAGCGCAGCGAGGGTTTTTGATCCTTGATAAAACACGTGCTGCGAGTTTTTTATATAGCTTAAAAAACTCCAACACTTATTCAAAACTAAATTATAAAAGTTTCTTGAAGAAAAGTTCAATTTGGAGACAAACTTTATTTGCAAGGTACACTGCGCATGCTCATATCACACCATGCACCATTAAGCACCACATTTGGCATCCCACATTTGAGAAAGGTCGTGTATAATATAGTAGGAGATTGATAGCATTGTTTCGGGTGATGCCTCTAGTAAAGGTCATGATGAGAGATTAAAACTGAGACCTTTACAAGTGTCATAGGTACATAAAGACACACGTACCTTTATCATAAAGACACACATACCTTTATCATAAAGACACACGTACCTTTATCATAAAGACACATGTGTTTTTATATAATGTACCTATGGCAGTGTGGGGTAATGTACCTATGGGGTATAAAGGTCATGCATGTGACCAAATTGGAATGCCCCGATTGGACTAATAGCTCATGAATTATTAATGAGTTTTTTAAACTTATTTAAAAAATCGTTGTCACAGCCAAAGCTACAGTCCACACTCCAAAGCCTGCAAACGATGTTGGTTATATGGACTTAATTTGTGATTTATTACACGTTTTTTAAAGAAATATTTATATTTATACCTACCACAACAACAGCTTGTTATGATAATAATAATAACGATATTTTATATAGCGTCAATATCCTGTGAAGTTCAACAACGCTTTAAAATATTCAGGTTTCTGCATAAAATGTTTAAAATTAAAGATGTTCAAAAACAAATGTTTTTAAGATATTTTTAATCAATTTTAAAATATTTATTGTTAGTGTTAAAAAATGTAAGTTTAAAAAATAAAGATGTTCAAAAAATTTACAAAGTTTATATTTTAATTCAATTTATGTCTATACAATATAAATAACAGTTATGTAAGCATTGCATAAAAATATATCAATTAGTGAAAGCCTTATTAAAGAGAAAGGTTTTAAGCTCTCGCTTAAAACACGAAATATCTCTGCATGACCTTATATGTATAGGAAGGATATTCCATAGTTCTGGAGCAGCATTTGAGAAGGCTCTTTTTCCACAGGATTTAAGTCTAAAATAACCTTTGCTTAAAAAATTAGATGTTTGCGATCATATAACACAAAATATGCTATGAATAAATCAAGAGACAAGAGACGATCGAAATACTGACGTCCTTTGCAGACTTTAGAGTGTGGACACTCTGTAAAACGTATTTGATTGATCCCAGCTACTAATTAGCTTACTAGTTTACTTGTAAGCTATATTATAAGTAGCTGTGATCAAATATCAAGATAAGTGTGTTGAGGAAGTATATTTAACCCTGAATCTTAACTTTGTTTTGGATGTTATCCGTTGACATCAACCTGGCCTCAGTGATTCACAAAATGTTGAACTGTACTGTTGAAATTCACAAAACAAATTCTGCAATCATAACATACCTCTAAACCTCCACAGTCATCTTGAAATAATATAGAGATATCACCATAGTCTGTATGCTCACCACATCGTATCTGATCTTGTTTGATATCAAAGTCTTGACTTAGCTTGGGATAGTAGTTGAGTCTTAACAGGGTCTGGCCATCCTTTGTGCCCATCTTCTGGTAGCATGGAGTAAATGTGTCTGCATCCTTTATAGAACACATTGTTAGTTTTAATTCTTATATATTTGAATACTAATAAAGTCGGTGATATCTTTCATAATGGCATGAAATTGCTGCCACAGGTCACAAAAACTATATGCATTCTGGCCATATCAATCAAGTGAATTAAACTGTACAGGGTCTAGTTAGTAAAGGGAACATTTCCTTACCATGTCCAAGCCTAGAGCAATGGCTGATAAAATCCTTAAACCAAGAGTCTTCAAGTGTTCATAAAGAGTTGTTAGTTTTGGTTTAAAATCTGGTGATATGTCATCAGGCCATTTCTATGGGGAAAAAAACTTTGTAAATTATGACAACTGGTCAAAATGTCCGCTCAAAACTATATTTGACTGCATGAGTTCAAGTAGCAAATTTTGCAGGACATTGACCATTGACCGGCTGTTATTTCGAGCCCTATACTGGCTGTATATCTTTACACAGCACACTGTAACTATTTTCACATTATTGTTTTTTGTCTGTATAGATCTCAAACAATGACATTACTTACAAAAGTGTCCTCATGTATATGCCCAAGATCAAAAGACTCCTTCAGATCAGGGGGTCTGTCTGGGTTGGTACTGTGAATTGAATTGATGCCTAAGGTTGGTGGTGCGTAATAATAAACTAGATGCTCTTGGATGATTACATGTTTGATTGCGTTACTTAATCACTTTAAGCTTAGGTTTTTCTGATATTCTGTGATTTATAATTAACAAACGTTTATCATACAAAATAATAGGCAGTCTATGACTATATGTGGCTAATGTAAATAGTGACAACTAAGGTCTAGAAAACAAACATTTACGAAAACTGAACAGCAACTATATACCTAGTCTGCGTCACATACTGACTTTTTCTCCAACGATTCAGATTTGGAACATTGAACTATTTAGAAGCATGAGAAATCCAACCCTTCACATCAAAGATGGCAAATAGCATAAGTGTTGTCTGGGCTTCCTGTGTTTCTATTGTTACACCCACTCACTCACTCACTCAGCTCGATAGCATAGTGGCTACTAATTAATGTCCTTCATGGGAATTTAACACCAACCTATTTGACTGTCAGTTAGGCATCACATCTCACATCTCATTGCATCTCACGTGCAGAATCTAATACAAATGAGCAAAACCTATTGTTTGAATTTATCTGCATAGGATTCCGCACATGTGAGATGCGGCATTTGGACTAGGCTTTAGATACTCTAACCATTTATTGGGCACTCTAGTAGCAAGATCTAGTTGGTATTTCTATATTATTTTTTAATAATCAATTTTAAAAGGGTTAATACTTGAAAGTAAAAAAAAAATAACTTGTGGCATATTTCCTACCGTTCTTGTTACATTCTGTCCCATCCATTCATAAACAATTCATCCCATTTAAGATATTTCTCCTTAGTTGAACAATCCAAATTGAAAAATTGATGCATGACACCAAAAATATTCTCAATCTGAAAAAAAAAGAAGACATTTTTTGAGTTTAATAGATATGGCATGTGTAATATTGTATCCTGCATTGAATCTTAAGTTGGGTCTTGAAATATCTTTCTGTCAAAAGTATTTACAGTGCAACAACTTCAACCAAAACAAAAACATAATTAACCAATCATGATCGAGAATATGAACAATAGAATCTCTACAAATGTTTGATGTTTTTGCTTAAAATTATTTTGAAACGGCAAGTGATAAAACCCGAATATAGTGTGAATAGTTGCAAATAGTCGCAATGTTTATGTAAGATATCTGTCAGCAAGTCGCTGTGCCCAGATGTTTATCTAGGTAAACGATTGCATTAATAGAAATCATAACGTAAAATACGTAAGACTTACCTAAAGGATTCCGCAATAAATCATGTAATCATTTCTAGAAATAGCTAAATACGATAATAAATATAGGTCTAAAATCAGTTCCAGTTTGCTCTGAGTTCACTCTGAATTAGTCTTGAGTTGTATAAACACAGACCACAATAAAGTATTTCAGTACTAGTGTCAACTGTACATGTTTCTGGACTTTCTGGCGGCGAGCCGTCATGGGCTGCATGCTTTGGTTAATGTTAAGTTACAAAAAAACGACTGCAAAGGAGACTAAGAACAGAGGTACGCTGTTCGATTCTATGTATTTGCACATGGCACAAAACTCATGTTACAGGCTTTCATAGTGTATGGGGGAGAGGGGGGGGGGGGGGGGTATTTGGATCTGGAAAATAACCGATTGTCTTTACCAAATATTACCCAACATCCCCTTCCAGGTTGACAAAAATATCATAACCCCCTATATTTCGTCCAGGTTTTTCTAAATCCGTTATAAAATAGCCTGGTTTTCAGGGTAACAAAGACAATTTATAACAACCCTCACCAATATAGCTTCGGAAAATAATATATATTTATCTTAATGGTCTTTATTAATCTATGGGAGGTTTTTTTGTGACGTATTTTGGTGGCGTGTACACAAGCTGGCCGATGCTGGCCGTCAAAGTTTTTATGAAACTATCGGCAAAGTGTAAAAAGTGCAGAATTATTTAGTCTTTTTCGTATTAAGTAAAATTTTGAACATCAAGATAGCAAGTTTTAGGTATTTTACTTTATTTTCCAAATAAATTTATTGATATCTCAATTATAAAACTGAGTTTTTACACAGTTTTTGAGTCTGTCACGAAGCCT